>JAHWLE010000936.1:0-15752 GCA_024679135.1 Phytophthora foliorum
GCCATTTTTGTGAGTTGGTGCCCTGTGATACCCCAACCAGTGAGGTCACCATCGAAGGACTGCTCGGGTGGCACAGCCGATTTGGTATCCCCTCCCAGTGGCTCAGTGACAATGGATCACACTTTAAGAATCAAGTCATGACAGAACTATCCAAACGACTGAAGTGCCAACAGAATTTTGTAGTAGCCTACAGCCCGTGGGTGAACGGCTCAGTGGAGCGGGCAAACAGAGATATTTTGCAAGTTTTGTGGACTATGATCCTGGAATACCGGATCTCACACAAAGATTGGTTGTATTTGATTCCGTTGGTTCAGGCCAACATGAACCATTCTCCTGTGGCCTCTCTCGCTAACAAGGCCCCAGTTGAAGTGTTTACCGGTTTGCCGTGCCCGACACCAATGTATGTACTTTTCTTACCCGGAAAGAACCATTAAGGTCGAAAAACTTGTGAAGCACTGGAGGAACGCACAGAGCCAAGGTTTTGAGCTCCTAGTGAGCTGGTGTGGTTTGGAGGAGATTGAAGACTCATGGGAGTCATTGCAGTCACTGGCACAGGATGTGCTCTGCTAGTTAAGACCTACGTGGATGGCACCAATAATAGTAACCTGGTGGTTGCACTTCAGAAGCTTACCTCAACCTGAGCTGACGGACTGTCACAGTGTGACTAAGACGTCTATATTGGTGACAGTTGCCTCCAACCTGGGCTGACACACACTGGCAGTGCCAGCATCTCGGTCGGTGACCGTTGAGTGTGATACAGCACCGACGTGGCCGTAGCCATAACGTATTTCAATACATGTTACTAAACTGAAATAGTGACATACCAGTCGGTGACTGGAAATGCTACCCGAAAGTCTGCGAGCAAGTTGTGAGCAAGGCTTGGGAGGGAATTGTAGCGTGGGGCTCAGGCTGAAAGCCTTGCCCTCATTGCACTTTGGTCAGTGACTGCGGTTGCAGTCATGACCAGCTGGTACTAGTTGTAGTTGCAGTTGCAGCTATTTGAAGCTATGGTACAAGGAGTGCCTAGAAGGCAAGCCACTCGCAGTGCGAGGGCGAAACCTGGTGCTTTAGGTTTTAGATCACTTTGCTTTTTGCTTTCTGCTAAGCAATACAATCGGCAACAACAACTTACGGAAGTGCCAGCTTCCCTAACACGGTTTTTTCGTCTCGTGGACGTACTACTCAGTCGAATCGCATGTCGGCGCTGCTCGCCGCGGCGACCCCGGAGTTGGCTGCCCCATACTGCGACGCCGCACTCTTAAAGAGGAAGAAGAATCCCATGTCCGACCATTTTTTTTCGGGATCAACCGGTATTGGAAGAACGCCAAGATGGACATCCAGCGACGCATCGAGAAGTGCTTTGCAGTTATGGACAGGGGATCCTCCTATCACTTGACGGTGGACATCAAGAAGAGCAAGTGGGGCACGTTCTTCTGGTTCCACCGAAGGCGGACCGCAAAACGCTGAGCAAGTGGCCGCCCATGATCCAGGAGATCGCCCGGCGGCTACCAAAGCCGACTCTCTACTCGCTCGACAGAATGCAGGGATCCAAGTTTACGAAGTTCCGCGTCCTGCACATGAAGATTAAGGCGCCGATGATGCTGGCCGCTGCGTGGGAGCGCACGCATACAATCTACCGGGACACGCAGAAAGAACCGGAGATGATGGAGTACGTCAATCGCGGCAGAGTCAGCTGCGGAAGCTATGGACCAATTACTCGAACGCGATAAAGGAGCTAGTCGCCACCGACGATCTATCCGTCTTTGCAATCGTGGACCCAGCACTCCCGCTGCCAGCCAAGAACCAGAACCCGTGACCACAAGTTGAACCTTGCGACTTGTGGAAGAGCCTGGCGGAAATCGACAAGGAGTGCGCCCGCATTTGGTTCATATCGAACTTCTCCGAGCACCGGTGCTACAAATATGTGCTCGAAGTCGTGGAGTAGGATGGAGATACGTGCGAAAAAGAAGAAGACGAGGAGGCGGCGCGCTCTCGTAAGCGAGTGCGCTACGAGGACGTGTCTGGGTGCGACGACGAGGAAGAATGAGCTGATCAGAAGAAAAGTAGCAATGAAGTCAACCCCCCCCCCCCTAATATTGTTGCCTCATGTTATCGATTCCCTTCTCCCAGCTCAGCGACCATTTGACTTCATCCTCTAGACGTTCGTGTACAAGGTCAAGAAAATGTTTTGTTTCCTCGTGGCAAACTCCGACAAAGACAGCGTATGCAGAGTCTCGTGCACGAATAAGTGCCCGATGTGCAGGTGTGAGAAGCGCCACGCACGCACCGTCACTGGATGCCAAGGACTCGCAGGCCAAGTCTTGGATTGAAGAGTCTAGCTTTACAATCGAGGACAGAGTTTGCCTAGCTGCCTCCTTGGCTAGAATGCCGGCCTTCACCTCTTCCCAATGTGAGTGCAGACCGAAGGAGGGGATACCAGCCCACGACCGCAGCGGGAAGCGAGGGGATTCTCCGCTCTGGGTCAACTTGTGCAGCTCCGCACCAGACTTTTTCACCTCGCGAGGGTCGCCCAATTCATTCACTCGAGCCATCTTGCGTAGTCGCTTCAGCGATTTGCGCTTCAGCTTCGGGAGCTCCTCGCCTGAAAACGGCTTTAGGTCCTCTAGCGACAGAACCGACGAGTCCAGAAGCAACATGAGGCACTCACAGAGCTCTACCAGCCGAGCTTCAAATGCCAATGAAAGCTGGATCTGCCCGACTAGGAACTGACTCCGGTGGTTATGCAGCGCTACTTGAGTTGATACGGAGCGCGCACTTTCGCGTTCCTCTAGTTCTCGCAAAAGGTGGACGTTGTTTGGACTGCAGAGATGCGGCCGCAGCTCTAATGTGTGCTGGCTTTTGAGGTTCATCCACAACTGATACTGAGTGTCGAAAGCAGATCCCATAGCTCCAATGTTTTTCCGCAGTTGCTGCTGTGCCTGATCCATGAAATTCATCACCACGATCCCAGGAACAAGTGTTAACAAATGCGCGAACAAGTTCACTTGCTCTCGATACAATCCCTCTTGTTGCACCACGAACGATCGAGCTTTCTCCAGTTGGCCAGACAGATACTCCTCTAACGCGGCAGGCACTCCGGATGGTGGGAGCTCTTCAATTTTCCCTTCTTGTTGGTAGAGTGCCTTCGTTTCTTCCTGGCATTTAGCATTTACTTGGTCAGCAAACTCCAGAAACGGAACAGCTAGCGTTCGATCCTCCTCATCTACAACTTCGAGATCGCGTATCACGTCTTCTCCTTTCTCGTCTTGTCGCCCTACAACCGGGTTAAACTCGACCGGCTTCAGCTCCAATTGACTCGGACTTCTTAAAAAACCGAAGTACATTCCTCGGTGGTAGGTTTTGGCTCGAAGCTGCATCAGCATGCATAAAATGCTGCCAGTTAGTTCGTGCTTATCGAGCAACGATTCTGAGGGCATGTCTTTTGTGCCTTTATCAATTAACGATTGAAGCGAGCCCAGCAGTGTATTAATTGAGGCAGAACGAGCTTCACATCGCGTCATTTCAGACCGGTAGCGCTCTTGTGCTGCTCGTCGAGGCAGACCAAACTTTTGGCCAAGTCCCTCCTTCATAGCCAAGCTTTGCATGCATGCCTGATACCTCGTCTTGAAAGCTTGCCACATCTCCAGCACTTGGCCTTGGTTGTCACTAATCTCAACAACGCGCTTCTCTCTCTCGAATATCTGATCACGGGCTTGCGCTTCTATTGAAGCAAGTTTCTCTTTGATGGCAGCGATCTCTTCAGGATGATAATCGCACCCGCTGATAATCTCACAGCTCGTCAGGTCGGGAAAAAGCTGAGACGAACACGCGCGAATATAATCTTGGCATGACGACAACAAGCTGTTAATATCGCTCTCGGTCGTGGCACGGAGAGATACCAGCCTCTCCTTTGCTTCGCTCTTGAAGATACCGAGGCGCTTCTTGGCCTTCACCTCCAACCCCTGGAGTGCTGCAAGGCTTAACTGGAGCGGTAGCTGTGCTTGGAAGCTGATCTGGGTTATTCGAGCTTGTTCGACATGAGCACAAGCCTCCTCCACCTTTTTGGCAAATACTGCTTGCTGCTCATCCACCTTATTCCAGACACCCCGTAAAACACGGTCTTGTCGCTGTTGGTGATTCAGAAGTTCGCCCATTCGAGGCTGGTAAAATTGCACGTCCAGTCGCCCTCTACGCGGCCAGTGAATACGCAGTCTCTCCTCGAGCAGCATTGCGGAGCTTGCATGGCGTTCATCCCGAATTTCTTCTGTCTGGGTAGAAGTAGCCCCAGCGTCAGAGTCGTACCGAGATATTATGGCGTCTCGAAATGCAGCGAGTGTGCTTTTGACGGTGTCGCTTGGAATACTTATCACCATAAACTCCGCTTGAACTTTGTCCAGTACATACTTTTGCAACAATCGTGAAGTATCTGGAGCATTTTCTTCTGTGACGTCTCCGTCCCCCAGAGAGTTTCCCTCATTACCGTGGAGAGTCTTTTGCTCGTTGCTAGACGTGTCGGTTTGTCCCTCTTCATGGTGTGGATCTTGATCTCCTTCGCTTTGTACCAAAATGTTATGGGCAAGAGTGGCAAGAGAAATAGTGACCACCAGTTCCAAGCCCGATGTTGCTATAAACATTTCTTCATCCGAAGAGGGAAGTTCTGGCTGAGTAGGCGAAGTATTCTCATTCGTGCTATCGTTCGCAATCATCTCGGGTGAAACCGAGCTCAATACATCTTCAATATGCTGTACGCTGAGGAAGTAATCCAAGTTCAGCGTATCATCACTTTTGGGCTGGTTCAGCCTCCTCAACCCGAAGAAGTCACACAAGCGCTGCAAATACTCCAAACGCTTCTTGGCAATTGCACCGACATTATTATCTGCAGCTAAAGACACTCGCTTGTCGTACGTCCGATATTCGCCTTCGATGTGCATGAGAAGGTCCGATGAACGCTGAAACTCGTCACGCAGTACGTTGTCATTAGGAGAGTGTCGAAGACGCGCACAGCTTTGCTTAAACTGTGTTTCCAGATTTGCTAGAGCATCGTCATTGTTTTCTTTCAGTGTATCGCGGAGATCCATGACGCTTAAGTTCACGTACTGAACCTTGTCAGCACTTTCCTCCATACAAAGCACAACTCGGAGGAAAAACTTCGCGAGTTTCTCGACATGATCATGCAGCTGCGCGCTTTGTTGTTCCATTCTCTTCCCGATTTCCTCCACCAACAGCCGACTTTCTCGCTGCCGGGTTTCGATTAGGTTCTCACATTCGTGGGAAATCGCATCATCCACGATGCGATTGGCATTTGTCTGTAACAGAAGCTGGTCTGCAATAAAATGCAAGTGTTGTTGCCAGGGTACACCCAATTCTGACGCATACATCAAAGTGCCAAGACGTCGTTGCACTTTTCGAATCGCTTGAAGATCAACAGCGTTCACATTGCTCAGGGGCGTATCATTTGTTTTGCTTTTCGAAGTTGATGTCGCGCCAAACATCGCAGAACTTTTCCTCATACTCTTGGGACTTCCAGGTACTGCTACCGAAGGGGTACGAACCACTGCCTTGTCACTTGGAGTTCCAGCTGACGACGATTTGAGCGTACTAACACTACCATTGCGTGTTAGTGGTGAAGGTGCCGAAGCATCATTAGCTTGAAGAGAGGCATACTCCTGGATAATCGTATCCAAGTGACCCATGATCTCACTAAGCTCGCGCTTGAAGTCGTCGCCCATCTCTTCCAGGTTAATCAGCATGGATATCTGCGTCTGCAGCGGTGGTAACAGCGACATTATTTCGCCCTTGGTGGCCTTCCTCATCTTCTCAAGTGTTGACTGCACCGCCTTCCGCTCAGCTTCTTTGCCCTGCTTTACCATCACGCTTTCCAACGGTAGCGCGCTCAAGAGAGTCCCTACGGAGCTTACCACCGGCTCGAGATTATCGCTGTAAATGAGATCTGCAACGCATAGCTGTTTTACGAGATTGTCTAGCTCTGCCTTCAAGCCACCGGCTGCACGGAAAAAATCCTCCATCGAGTCGTCGCTCAGTAATGTCATCAACGTTCCCTTAGCTTCTTCAAGCGCTCCTTCTTTCGTCATGGCTCCAAAACCGTGGAGTTCTAGGCGGAGAACTTCTCGCAGCGCCTTCGCTGCTTCACCTTTCGATTCGTGGAGCCCTCGTAAGTCTGAGAAGAACGACTGGTTTTTCACTTCTTCAAATTGCTGCGTAGTGCTCAGCTCTTCCAGAATTTGTTTTGCCTGCTCCGAGCTGAGAGCAGCCCCAGCATCGTTCAACTGCTTTAAAACTGCCAGGCGTTGCTCAGTGTGAACCTCTTCTTGGAAAACACGGATTTTCTGAAGCACACGCTGCCTCTCCTCGGGGTCTGTGAAGAGAGGAGAGTTAAGGGTGGCCTGAAACCTAGCGATAGCATCGTTGTGACGTAAGAGACGCCAACGCATCTGTCCCTGCTCCCAATCAAGCCGGGCGTTCAGGAATACATCGACATTAGCTGTCCCCATCCTGGCCGCCAGATCTGCGTACACTCTGCGGTTGGAAATCACCACCGTGTTCACCTCGTACGCCTCAGCTTCAACGATACGCTCGACCTCAGGAGGCAATGCATGCGCCGTTTCCATCAGAACGTAAGTGAGCCGCTGCAGCTCAACGCGCACACGATGAATTCGCGTCTGCTCGATTTCTTCCAGCTGGGCAGCGAAATGAGCGATCTCGTCCGTTCTCCGCTGGCAAACAGCGTCTAGCTCCCGCCACATGCCCAGAATGCTTTTATTGTCAGACGCCAGCAACAGCTCATTGTTTGTGAGCGCAACTTTTGCCTCTCCTATCGCTGCATCGATTGTCGCTAGAACTTCTTTCACATGGTCAGCCGCTCGGATGATCGCAACCTCCACGTCCTCACTGATTGCCTTCACCTCGTCCGCGTACTGCATTTGCGCTGCCATGTGTCGATCGCGACGCCGAACATCGTTTAGTTCGATCTGGCTAGGGCCTTCCTTCGGTTTCTGACGACTCTGGTTATCCTGAGCGCCGACTATGAAGTAGTCGTCCTCCAGCTGCCGAACCTCTGACACCAGTCGTGCCTCCTCACTGCACGGAGGCAGCGCCTCGAAAGCGATCTGGTCCCACGCCTGCCTTGACTCGTCTTCCTCCTCTGCCAGCGCTTTCTGCTGCTCCTCCTTCAGATAAAACGAGGCGGAGCGCGCTTTCTTCTGGTTGAGCACATTCACCAGCTGCACTTCGGCCCGAGACTTGAGCGCCATCGCAGTTGCGTCCGACGACATCGCCGCGCGACGACCTCAGCCGAGTTGATCCTGGCAAGTGGCGCCTGTAACGGACACGCGACCGAAAAAGCAATCAAACTGCAAAGGCGAACGGCGATTTTGTCGCTTAAGGAGGACATCACTAACTTAACTCGTCCACCACGACGACAAGCCCAGGCCGTCCTCATCGATCGTTCCCTGCACCAAGCAAAAGGGACAACAGCGTCAGAACCATAGGCATTGAAACACACTAGACCACGCCGATAGACGACCCACCAGGATGTGTATAGCGGATGGGGTGGGGTCGTTGTCCGAGAGATCCACACTCGAGGACCGTCGACGCGCCAGGGACTGCCGCATGTCTCCGGCGCTCACCTCCTTCTCTGCCTTGTCCGTCGCCTCGGTCGTCGTGGCCTGAATGCCTGTCGTCATCAACCGCACCACCGTGAGTGGCTGTAGCCCCCCCCCCCCCCCCCAACTAGCACCTCCCTCAGCCAACGAACCTTTTGCTGTCTTGGTCACGCGGGTGAAGTTGATGTTGGTCACTCGGAAGCGGATCTCTTCATGCAGGTCCATGTAGAATTTCTCTGCCAACACCAACAAACAACAATAAGCTCCACCGCCTGCAACGTCCCCACACTGTTCGCACCTTGTCCTTCCGAGTATTTCCAGACCCAGAGCCGCTCGGCCGCGTCAAAGTAGGACGGCGTCTGCAGGGCGTAGGACGGGATGATGATGTCCTGCACAAAGTCCATGGACACGCGGATGTGCTCCTCCGTGCAGCTCACGACGCGGCCCTTGAGCACTTCCCCCACGAACGGGCGGAACACGACCATGCGGAACTCAACCTGCGAATGCGACGTGCCGTCCGACGGGTGCACGAACGCGTCGCCAATGTTCACAAAGTCGTAGAGCGTGATGCAGAGCCCCACGTCTGCCAGCACTTTATTGGCGTACTTGCGGTCGATCTCCTCCACCAGCACCTGCGTGTAGTCGGCGTCGAAGAGCTCGGGCGCCACCGGAATCACGTCCGAGATGCGCGTCAGCACAAACATGATGCAATGACTCGATGATGACTGGAGACGAACGGAGCTCCCCGTCTAAGTACGACGTCGACCCAACTACCGTATCTGCTCCCACTACGCTACAACAAAGGCAAATTCACAAGTGGAAACTGGTGCTTGGTGTCCGTTTTCCATTCCCGACCTTCCGACCTCTTAGCATGGCCGAGTCCTCGTCGCTCTCGTCTCCGCAGACGCCCAACGGCTACGGGTCGCTCCTGGTCACGACGACCCCCGGGGGCTCCAAAGTGGACGAGCGTTTCCGCCGCTCGCAGGTGTCGCACGCCTTCCTGCTCAAGAAAGAGGCGGACGTGGAGGCGCAGCACTTGGCCTCCCCTTCGGCCTTCACTCTGCGCGTGCAGGTGGCCATCAACGTGTCGCTCGCAGCCAATGTGGTGCGTGTCCAGCCACTGGTTTGCGGCTTCCTCTCTGCTCTAATTAACCGAATTGCACACTGCTACAGGCGCTCGCACTGGTCAAGATCTACGCGGCCTTCACGAGCGGCTCGCTCGCTGTGCTATCGTCGCTCGTGGACTCGATCCTGGACCTCACGTCGCAGGCACTTTTCTGGTACTCGGACAAGCGGATGCACACGCCCAGCGTCAAGTACCCGGCCGGCAGACGCCGTCTCGAGCCCATTGCGGTCATCATCTCCGCCACGCTCATGGGCATGGCAGCCATTGAAGTCATTCAGCAGTCGGTCGAGGCGCTGGTCAAGGGCTTCAACGGCCACCAGCGGGAGCTGAACATCTCGAGCTTTACAGTCATCGTGCTGCTTGTTGCCATTGTCATCAAGCTGGCGCTGTGGTACGTCTGCGCCAAGATCGCAGCGCAGTCGCCATCGGCCGACGCCCTCGCACAGGTGAGCCACTCGATCTCTGTTGAACACGCCCAGAGCCGGTCTCTGTAACTTTTCCTGCTCTGTGCTGTACAGGACCACCGCAACGACGTCTTCAGCAACACGGTCGCGGTTGCCGCCGCCTTCGCTGCTCACTGGCACTCGAACCTCTGGTACCTCGATTCCGTTGGCGCCATTGTGATCTCGGTCTACATTGCCGTGAGCTGGCTCGCCACCGGAAAAGAACAAGTGGAGCGTCTCGTTGGCTTGCGTACGTTTTCGCGCTGTTCCCGTGTACTAACCATTTCCTAACGAATACTTGGTTGGCTCGTTATCGCTAATACAGAGGCCGACCAGGAGTTCATCGATCAGATCCGACTGCTCGGCGATGTTCACCACCCGATGATGAGAACTGACATCGTGCGGGCCTACCACTTCGGCAACAACTACCTGGTCGAGATGGAAGTCATCCTGCCGGAAGACATGTGCGTCAAGGATGCCCACGATATCAGTCTGAGCTTGCAAGATAAAGTAGAGGAGCTGGACCAAGTGGAGCGTGCATTCGTGCACGTGGACTACCTAGAGCGAAACTACGACGAGCACAAGGACCCCACGCTTCGTCGTGACTCACCGTAGCAGGCTCGGGCATACCTATACAAGCAATAAAGTCATTTTATTGGAAGGTGTATTGCTGCAGATTGCGCATTGCTCATGAGTCGCTGCAACCTACCAACATGATTAGACTTGGTCAAGCCCCTAGTGCCTCGGCTTCGCTTATCGACGAGTCGTCCCCCGAAGTCAATGCCACACACTGGTAGACCTAATCCAGAAGAATTCTGTCGTGGCCACCACTACGAAAGTGCTACGCGAGTTGAGTTTCGGTGCGCTCCAAACGGAGATGAACCATTCCTGTACCCGCACGGCTGAGAAGGACAAGCCAAAACCACAAAACACCGCAGTCTATCACTAGATATTCTGAGTCGCGTCCAGCGTTTGTTCCGAAAGGAGCGGAAATGGTCAGACATGTGAAGCGGAGCCCTGGAGGCGTTCAGAGACGCCTTCCCAGCTGCGGATGTGCGTGTGGCGATTACCCTTTCAAATACACGCGTGACACCTGCTGTCAATGACGATCCTGCGTAGTGTTCGAGTTCGTTTTTCAGACAGCGAGAATGACTGATCGCCCCGCGCTTTCATCGCACAGCACCTCGCTGCTATTCGACGACAACAGGTGCCGTAAATCCAGACACGGCAGCAAGACAATAGAACGAAAGGCACCGTCGGACTCGATCTACCCGTGTCCTGTTTCTTGTTTGACGCCTTGGCAAAGACAACAACAAGAGCACCGATCCCAGTCCGCCATTCCCCACTTTGCCATCGACCAGCAACTCCTCTTCAGCACTCGACATCATCATGCAACTCGCTTGCTCAACCGCTCTTGCCACCGTCGGCATCGCTGCACTTGCCTTCAACTCCGCTGACGCTCACGGGTATATTTCCAAGCCGGCTGCCCAGTTTGTTGACCCGTCGGTCTCGACCTACTACGCCAAGATCATTACGGCCGATGTCAACAGTGCCTTTGGAGGACTCAAGTGGGATGACAGCCCGGAGGCTAACACCGCCACCTTCACCTCATCGTTCCCCAACGCCGGCTACTCGTCACTGCGAGATATGCTCGACCAGCAGGTGACGGACTGTGCCAATACACGCACCGACGTATCGCCCGTCGACGTCTCGGGTCTCACCGTCATGAACTGGCAGAACGACCAGGAGCAAAAGGGTTTCATCGACTCGCACCATGGCCCGTGCGAGGTCTGGATTGACGACACCAAGGTGGACCACCAGGACGACTGTGTCGCCACGTACGGCTCGGGATACCCGGCCAGCGTGAACGCCGACTTCTCCAAATGCTCGGGCGACTGCACGCTGCGCTTCTACTGGCTGGCGCTGCACCAGCCCAACTGGCAGATCTACAAGCAGTGCGTCCCCGTCGTGAACAACTCCGGCACGCAGGTGCAGGGCACCGTGGTGCCAGCCGACACAACTGCACAGACTGCCAATGAGAGCGACAGCGGGTGCCAGACTCGCACTCTCCGCAGTGCCGACGACGCCCCCAGTCATCTGGCTAACGGCGCCAAGATCGACTGGACGGACAACCGCTTCCTCCGCGCCTTTAACGAGTTCGCCGCGAACTTCCAGACGAGCAACTGATCCAGAAATGCAACCTTCGAAGCGAGTGCACAGTAGATGTAATGCAGCTCGCCCTCAGACTTCGGTGTCGATAGTGCGTTGTAGTAGATAGCCCTCCAAACCGTAGGCGGTGCAAAGTAAATGTGATGTTACATGATGTCCTTGAAATTGTGTCTGCATTGATGGGGGCGACTGGCGAATTGTTAGTCGACAGGAAGTTGACATTTGCCATGTTGTCTGCCGAGGAGCTCATGCCCGTGCGCGTGGCAAACAGCGGTGAGATGGATTCGACTGAAGATTACTCGGACAATTCGGTTGACGCAAGTTGCGCACATCCATGGCGAGCCCCAGCTCCGCCACCGCAGCAGCTCATTTGTCACTTTCCAACTTCTCCTCAGCGGCACAAGTGACCCCGAAGACACCACTTCCAGCCATGGCTCCGTCGACGCCCAAGCTCTTCACGCCCGTGACTCTGGGCGGCAACCCCCCCATCCAACTCAAGCACCGAGTGGCCATGGCACCGCTCACGCGTCTCCGAACTGGTGCCGAGGGCGTGCAGAAGGCCGTCGGCACCGAGTACTACTCGCAGCGCACCACCGACGGTGGCCTGATCATCACCGAGGCCACCGACATCACCAAGCAAGGCAACGGCTACTACGGTGCTCCCGGTCTGTACACGCAGGAGCAAGTTGAGGCATGGAAGTCCGTCACCAAGGCCATCCACGACAAGGGTGGCAAGGTTTTCGTGCAGCTGTGGCACACAGGTCGCGTGAGCCACCCACTGAACCAACCCAACGGGGGACTGCCCGTGTCTGCGAGCGCCACCAGCATGGAGGCCGTCACGAGCCATGCCGTCACTGCCGAGGGCCGCAAGGACCACGTGACACCCCGCGCTCTGGAAATGGACGAGATCCCCGGCATCGTCGAAGACTACAAGACGGCGACGAAGAACGCCCTCGCCGCTGGCTTCGACGGTGTCGAGCTCCACGCCGCCAACGGATACCTGCTGGAGCAGTTCTTGTGCGACTCGACCAACAAGCGCACCGACAAATACGGCGGTTCGATCGAGAACCGTGCGCGCTTCCTGCTCGAGGCAATCGAGGGCATCCTCTCCGTGGCGGACTCAAGCAGGGTGGCGATTCGACTTTCTCCGTACGGCATCACCTTTGCCTGCACGGACTCGGATCCGCTCGCGACCTACGGCTACGTGCTCCGGAAGCTGAACGCCTACGACTTGGCGTACGTACACCTGGTCGAGCCCTACGGCTGGCACTTTACTGGTCCGTTGGTGCCCGAAGGCGGCATCTCGCCGGTGCTGCGGCCCATGTACAAGGGTGTGTTTGTGGCGGCTGGCGGCTTCAACCGTGAGAACGCTATCAAGAACGTCGAGGAGGGCTACGACGACATCATCGCGTTCGGCCGCGACTTCATCGGCACGCCGGACATTGTGGAGCGTCTAAAGGCGGACAAGCCTTTGAACGAGTACAACATGAAGACATTCTACCCGCGAGAGTGGACCGATCCGCTCGAAAAGGGATACGTGGACTACCCGTTCCTGCAGGAGAAGTAAGGACTTCAACGCGAGTAGCAGAGAGTGCAATTAATGGTCCTGTAGACAAGAATGCAATCAACTTTGGTAAAGGATCATCCTTGACATGGATAGTGAAGCTGTGTAGTGCTCGAAGTAAACAGGTCTTGTATTCCAGTTTGCTATCTCGTTGTTGGTACCAGCAGACGCAAGCATCAGGGCTCAAACGTTTTATTCCTCTCGAAAGGTCACTTCCACTACCAGAGCCACGGCACAAGATGCCCGAGGCAGCGAAGAACGACCTCTCCTCGGAGATCACTGAGCAAGAGTACCGCAAGATATCGTCGCGGCCGCACCTAAAGCACAATGACATGACGGCCGAGGTGTGCACGGAGACCATCGAGATCATCACGATGGCGTGCGACAAACACGTCCCCGTGAAGAACTACGAGGCCGCCGCCCAACTCATCAAGCAGAGCATGGACAAGAAGTTCGGGTCGTCGTGGCACTGCTTCATCGGCGAAGGCTACGGGTTCGACATCAGCTACCAGCAGCGACACATGCTGTACCTGTACGTGGGTGAGATCGGCGTGCTGGTCTACAAATGCTGAGCGCCGCAGACGCAGCACACAGACCTTTCTAGCGCTGCGAGGTTTCAATGTAGAGCTTGCAATACGCTCTTCTTCTGCTCATGTTTTTGGCTATTGTACTCGTGCCTCATAGATTGTCGGCTTCTCGTCTTTTCACTACTAATACGTTGAACAGTCCTTCACCACTTGGTCAGCGACTTCTACAGCTTCAGCTACATCGCTTCAGCTTTGCCTGGGAACGTGGTCGGCAGCTCCAGCTCCTTCGTGGGTGTCGGGGTCACCGCCGTCCGTCTGTCCATGGACTCCATGGCTCGAACGAACTCCTTGCTCTCCAGCTCCACGAACGGGAGTCCGTAGCGCCGGTTCCTCCTGGTGGCGTCGTCTGCGGGTGCATCTTGTTTCCTGTCGAAGAAGCCGCGGGTCTTCAACGCCAGCAGCAGACCGCAGACCAGGAACACGACGGCGTACAGGCCGCCTGCGACGTAACAATTGAGCTCCGCGGAGCTGGAGCGCACGTGCAGGCCGTGCACGAAGTCCGGCTGGAACCGCAGCAGCAGACCGAAGACAGGTATGAGGATCATCCCGGCCAGCGACAGCGCCATCGCGGCGCGCAGGTAGCTGCTCTCCATGCCCGAAGCACTCGCTGTCTCTTCTTGCATGAAACAACCTCAGGAATGAGATGGGTGCGTAATACGCCTCTGTGATTGGTGCATAAACGTGATAGCCAATCAGATCATCGGATGAAGTAGCCATCTTCCGGTGTGCGTACATGTTGCTTGTATGTTGCTGTAGCAATGGCCAGAAGGCAAGTAGTTTATCCTATGGTGCTATTCAGTTCGGTTACCTTTCTTCCTACACAGGCAGTCTACAACTCGCCGCATTCTACTTTTTTCTGTCTTCGTGCTCGGTCATTGCAAGTCGTTTCGCGTTCGTCGTGTTTCGTCAGGTCCTCGGTGTGCTCTCTCTCTATGCACGTGTGCTGGCCGGCGCCTTGTGGTCGCGGAAGCTCTTGAGCTCAGCAAGACGCACGAAGCGGTGGTAGATCAGCGGGTGCAGCTGGCTGAGCCGTCCTGGGTTCTCGGCGAAGCACACGAACAGCGTCTTGATGACGGCCGCGATCACTTGAGTGGCCAACGAGATGGTCGTGTAGCAGAGCGTGAACGCCGCAAGCGTGAAGAAGGTCGCGTGCGATGATGCACCTGCGAGCGCCGACGCAGTCAATGCGCTCATGATACCTGCCCAGCCGTTACCACCAAGAAGAAGGATGCGGCTCGTCAAGTCGTCGTCCACGATCGCCTCCACGCCGTGATGCTCGATCAGTTTCCAAGCGTCTTGTGCCGCCACGTAATAAGGCTTGTTGTAACCAGCAATGTGCACGAACGAGTACTTGTGGTACGTGCGGATGAAGTGCTCCACTCGTTCTGAGCGCAGTGACATGAACCTCCTTGACAGCACCGACTCGTCTCGTCGTGCCCAGCGCAGAGCGTTCCACACGAGGTGAGCCAGAGGGCACAGCAGCGAGCCAATGCAAATGGATCCGAACGAGCTCGATATTGCGCAGCGTGCGTAGTGCAGCACGACTTTCCTGTCCAGGTAATCGGTGCTAGGATTCTGTTGCGCTTGATCATTGGCCTCGTCGCTCGGGGAGTCGTGGTCTGAAATGTTCTCGCGAATGTCGGGCGAGATCTCCGTCGATTCGTTGCGGTAGTACCAGATCATCGTCGTGCCGGAAGCCACGATCGTCAAAATATTCTTGAAGACGTTGGACATCCAGTAGAAGTGGAAGACCAGATAAATCATCGAGAAGCTCCAGGGCGACAGATCCCGGCCAACATAACCGATCGTCGTGCAGATCCAGCTGGCCCAGATCGTGTACGCCGCCAGCATAGCACACGTGGCATACCCGAGCGCCGGATGCGCTACCAGAAACTCCACGACCAGCTCAAAGAACACCGCAACGAAGTCCAGGCCGTGGTTGGCGCGTGCGTACCACACTAGGTCCAACACCACGATGCCAGTGCAAATGATCCCCCAGAACATGCCCTCGCCCGACTCGAGTAGGAAGAGCATGGCCGCCAGCATCGACAGCCCCGCCATGGAGAAGATGCACGAGCCCTGCACGAAGCGCAGCTTGGAGTAGAAAAGAAATAGCAGCAGCCAGCCCAGCGCGAACAGCACGTTCACGACGCAGAGCGAGCGCAGCGCCACGCCCACGTCTGCGTCATCCTGCGCCAGACTCGCGTCCGCTTGCAGGCCGCCCACGACGTCGCTGCGCTC
>JAHWLE010000937.1:0-15738 GCA_024679135.1 Phytophthora foliorum
ACCTTGTAGTACTCTAAAGGGAGACCGTCCGGGCCCGGCGTCTTGCCAGGAGCTGTGGTTGTTAATGCCCCATAGAAGTCATGTGACGTGAACGGGCTATCCAAGTAAGCCTTTTGTACCTTGGAGAGACGAGTCTTGGTATGACTCAAAATCTGAGCCAGCTTCAGCCGGTCCCATTTGGGTCTCTCGTGCTCGAATTCTTTTGATGGCGAACAGTATATGCCAGACCAGTAAGAATTGAAGGCAGAGCAGGTTGGCTCAAGATCTTCAGCCGAGTCCACAGGAATGGGCGTCTTGTAGAGTACTTGGGGCGGCCTGAAGAAAAATTTAGAGCAACGCTCAGTCTTCGAAGTCGGAAGTGAATTTTTGGCGGGACGAGAAATGGGCTCGTTCCTCCAGTTTTTCCTTAAGCTCGGCTTTTGCCGCGGCCAAAGGGTCCGAATAGTCGTTGGTAGGGTTGAGAGCCTGTAAGTGCTGTAGCTCATTCACCTTGAGATGAAGATCTTCAAGCACTCGCTGTCGCCCATTTGTTTTGGCCACGAACAGCTCGCGGAGGTAAATTGAGTCCTTCCGCTTATGCTCGTCAAGCAAACAACCGGGGTTATAATGCTTCTGACTAGGAGCCCGAAACGACTCAGCCAGTTCGAGCAGTGAGCGCTGCAAATATTCTTGGGCTTCTGGCAGCTTTATGACCCATTCTGGGCATTTCCAGGGGGCCCGGCTACGTACGCATCCTAGATCTTCAACGCTACTGCTGCGTCGTCGGCGACACGGTGCGGTGCCATTCTTAGAGAACATCCGGGATACTGACAACTACAATATCACTGAGGTGGGATGTCTGAGCTGTCGTAACTTCGGCGCCCTCTACTGGATGCGGCATCCAGGATGCCTGAGCTGCATATAGCTTGAGTAAGGTATAATACCTTTAAAGGTACACTCCTTTTGACAGTCTAGGATACTATAGTAGTTCGCAATGGGGTTTGGTCTTTTTATTCACTCTGCTTAGTCACGCAATAACTACATGTATACGAACTATACACAATTCTTACGAACTGCGAACTACATGTACATCAGCAGATGTATTTTTCGCGAAATGATTATTACGGCTTCGGGAATATTGACTGATTGTGTGTTTCGCGTTTGTATTATAATTAGTTATTGCGTGACTAAGCAGAGTGAATAAAAAGACCAAACCCCAGCTTGGAAGGGACTGAGATTTGTCCAAACGATTGTAATACAGCACATGTATTGAAATAACACGTACCCCGATCAATTGTCCAAGCGCAACCTTACCAATTTGTTGAACTATTTGAGTTTTCTGTGAGGGCAAAGCACAAGATGCAAAACGACCTGGAATGTCTCGGTTACAGTCAGTTCTACCGTACAATTTTGACTCTTTACGACCATCGTCTTCAACTATATCTAAGATCCCAGCGATCCGACTGCAACGCGACCCTGAAACAGATTAAAGCTCCCAGGAAACTTGCCCAACAAGGCCTGCAGACTAGAACCCAAAATTAGTTTCGAAGTACTATCGATTATACGGCGAAGATGGCGTAATGTCGATTCGTTTCGTAAATACTGGACCAGATGGTAGAATGTGCATATAATTCGGCCGGTGGTGTGTCTTTTAAGAATTCACGACCGTGTTTAGGAAAATTGTCGTGAAATACGCACAATAAAGCGAGAAGCGCATCATTCCTTACCTTCAGTGCGCAAGCATCCTGGGGGTTCTCGTCTCTGTAATTTTGGGTCGGAGCCATCTAACTTAGGCAGCAACAGTGTGCAATCCGAAATATGAGGCTCTTTTAGGAAGTTGGAGCCTCTCTGGTATTGTACGCAGTCGGAACGAATAGAGTGATCATAAGAAAGTTGGTATCATAACTGCGCAGATCCTCTATATATAAACTGTATTGATGTACCCGATCATGTACACAGATCAATAGAAAATAAACCGTCCTTACCAGTATATCTCTACCCCATCACACCAAATACTCTGTATCTAAGGCGGAGTTCTACTGTGAATACCTCGCTCTCGTGGAGTACGTCGAGTGTGTCGTTCCACTCATCTGCGTCACTTACAAGTCGATACTGGAATAACTGCCCAACATCCAATATTATCCGGGCGGGGCTGCCAACTGGAGCATGAGTGCAGTGGTGAATCTTATGATCTTTTCAGTATTGAAGCTCGGGACGCTCGTGCTATTCATCCGGGTTTTACAGCACAAGTTCTCCTTCTCGCCGCTGTACCAGCTCGCGGTTTGTGTTGGAGACGCACGTGTACCTAGTGCAAGCCAAACTGTTGATTGAGGTCGTAACGCTGCTGCAAAGCAAACTCACGCACGTTGGAGGTGGCTGCGCTGCCAATATGGAGAACAAAAGCTGATTGGTGAGTGCAGTAAACTTAAGTACCAGGCGCTTCTCCGCCGTTGGAGTAGTTTATCGTCTTGCGCTGCTGCGGTAGATGGAGGAACATGCTCAAGAGTTTCACGATAAACTATTCGCTCAATACATGTACGGTGACGGAGACATGATCATTTGCCGTGAGATCGTCGAAACAGCATTGCGAACTACAGTACTATACAATCCGAGACTGTCAAAAGGAGTGTACCTTTATAAGTATTATACCTTACTCGAGCTATACCGTAATTATCGGCTCCAGTGCGACAAACGGTTGCAGTGCAACATCAAATCATGTGGGAGCGACACCCCGTTCGGATCACATAAAATGTCGGTTCCCCTGCAAGCAGACTGCTCCAAGTGTGTGAGCAGCCTCGTCATCCGGTCAAGAGTGCGCACAGATCTAACCCAGTACTTCGTCAACGGACCCACGTGTCCTTCGGGGAGTGCCCCCCGTGAAGCCCGAAGTATTGAGCCGGCAGAATGAGACAGCGAGGAGGAGAACGATCGCGTCATGGTAGATGAATGAGGCAAAATGTCGACACAGGTATCATTGTAGTGATAAGTAGCTCAATAGACGCCTGATCCTCCTCCATAAAATGCCGGTTCCTACTGATAGTTTTTGACGTACAGCTGGGGCGGATGTCATGAGAGCAAATCATTTGCTAAAAACTGGCAACTTTTTTCTTTTTGACTTGTCAAAGTATGCACCTCCGAGTCGGAGGCTCCGACGTGCCTACGCTTTGTCATAGTACTCCAGCAGTACTGGGGATTAGTATCCCGTGCAATGTAGACCTACCAAACTATGACAGATAAGGGGTTATTATCCCCACTTAGGACTTCCAGTCCTCACTTCGTCTTTTGACCTCCAATACACAAGCCACCTTCCAGGCCGACTTCCTCCTCAAGAACCCTCTCTTCCTTACTCTTCGCGCCATCCTCCGCTGTCCTAAACATCTGTATTTCCCATACTCCAACAGGTTATGAGCCCAACGCTGACAAGAGGACTCGCGCAAAGCTGCCACGTGTCAAGTAGGGATGGGCAAATGCAACCGTGGCATTAATGCCATTTTTGTAAAAATGGCACTTTGTGCATTAATTCATGCACTTGACCCAAATGCAGTGCATTTGGGTGAGCCAGCTGTTTTGCTCAAGTAGTTAGCCGAGAAGGATAAAAATAGCCTCGAAACACACCTTCAAGCGCACATAGGCCTCTTGATGGCGCATTGGATGGCGCAGATTCGTGAAAACGCTGCTGGCGCCACTTGTAGAAGCCGTCGCCATGCTGGAGCAGGATACCTGCTGTATTTCAATGGTGCATTGGCAATTCAGCCAGCTTCAACGCAGCCCCGTGTGCAAAGAGCAAATTATGAACGTACCCAAGCGCGTCCAAAAGAGCATATTGGCTTCGATTAGGGAGAAAGGGGACTTCCTACACACGGACACGATGGGTGTTTCGTTTCTTCTGGACCAGACAAAGACAATCGCAGACTTTGTGGGCATGGACTTGGCCGAGAGCGTCGTATCTGTTACGAAGCTAGCTAGAAGAATCGGATTGGTGTCGACAGCAGCTGAAGAGAATCAACTTGCTAGTGAGACTTCTGAATTCTATCTTAAGAAAGAGAGGTGGTCACCCGAGACTCGAGCGACGCAGGAGAAACTTTCTCCAATGGCATGGTGGGATGAGAAGTGTAACAGGACAGCTGATGATGATGACTACTACCCGCTGTTAGCTCTATTAGCTGCCAGGATTTATACGATTCCAACTTCTTCAGCTTCTAGTGAACGGTCATGGAGTATCCATGATTTTATTCACACGAAGCGACGGAACCGTTTAGATGCTGGACGTGTGGAGAAGCTTGTCTTCATTTACTGCAACGCTGGCAGCAAGGACGCCAAGACTAACATATTTTACCGGGTGGGAGACGAGAGTGAGAGTGATGACGGCGAAGATGGCGAAGACGACAAAGACACATTGGTGGACAGCAACGACGATAGCGAGGAAAGTTCGGGAGAATTCGAGAACAGCAATTCCTATTCGTACGACGGTAGTGAGGAGCAGAAGTCTGAGTGTTAACTTTACCGAGAATCTATTTTTACTTGAACGAGAAATGCATGCATCGATGCCATCAATGCATTTCGTGCAGTGCATTAATGCCATAATGCATGCATTTGCCCATCCCTAGTGTCAACCAAGCTCGACGGACCAAGTCTGCTTGACGGCTGCCACGGGTCAAGGCACTTCCGCCATGAGGCCATGCTGCTCTCCGTGAGGCCATGATGCCCACCTGCGCCAGCCTCCGAGCTGTAGCGCTGCACGAGCCATATTGCTACTGTGCTATGCCGGCAATGCCAAGCTGTGAGGCCATGATGCCCACATGCGCCAGCCACCGAGCTGCTGCGCTGCGCGAGCAGGACTTCTGCCGCGCCAATGTGCTTTGAGCTAATGCTCGGCTACAAACCGAGCCTTGTACATGTACATGCTGTAAGACCGTCACATGACAGGCATGCTGCATCACAATCTGTACACTAGTACTACAAGCATTATCAGTGCTACAAAGCAAACCAATGAGCCTCTGCAACTACTCCGTGGAACTGTAATATTCATACTACTACAGTAGATTGACAAACCTGCGAGTGCATTCAATCAAAATCCAGAGCTTTCCCGTGTGAAACACGGCATTATCGTTTCAGTAACATTTATGGAATCTCTAATATCAAATAATGGGAAGGATGGTACAGTTATTGAAAGAGGCAGGGAGGCTGTCAATGTACACCTCTTCGACTACTGGCACACTGTTCCATTGCGTAAGCTTAAGTTGGTGAATACCTCCTTAAGCTGTTACCACTAGTGTTGACTATAGTTATAGTGGACACCAGAGTAGAGCTGTAGCTACCTTTGGGTCCATCCATTTACCAGAGTGGACTCCTGCCTTGCTAAAGCTCTAATATTATCACTTCGTCTTTTGACAACAACATCTCAACCTACTGCTTCTCTACCTCCAGCTTCTACCTTTAACAGGTCGCAACAAAAGACGCTTTGCTGCTATACAGTCGAGCATGGAGCACTAACGCAACTTACTGATATGGCCCTTCCTCTGTCGCTCACTGTCGTTGGGGTCCGTCGGCAGACGACGAGAGGATGCTTCATCATTATGACAAAGCATCAAGTATCAGGACCTAATTTGGACTATTCGATAACAAAAATCCAGAGCTTCCCCGTGTAAAACACAGCATTAGTTATTAATACATGTATTATACATGTACTTATTATTTTTATATTTTAATAATAAGTACATGTATAATACATGTATTAATAACACAATTTTAGCTGGCAGCTGTTAGCTGGCAGCTGTTAGCTGCACACGTATGGCTGGGTCAGTTTCCTAGGTGTTAAGGATTGTTTCGTATTTGCCAGATACTAAACTGCATCGCCTTGTCGACGTCGACGACGCAACACCAGCAACCCGACCCCGACGACCGAATCATCTTACTGCCGCGTCTGGTTGGTGCAGCGAATCTGGAGGGACTGCCGCCTCAAGTAAATGCAAGAGTAAAACTAGGAAGACCGAGATATTGTATGACTTCGTAATCTACTTTGCAGCATGAACCCAAGATAGAATCCATTTGTGCAGCAGCAAGTCGATGTTTTGTTTGTTTATTTCTTCGTGCGGAAAAGATTGCCTCGATTCATTGTTTATTACTTCGCTCGGGCGGAAATGATTGCGTCGACTGCCTTTCCACAGGCTTGAAAACTGCCATATTTTTAATTAAACACGCGAGTTCCGTCATACGCCGCCGCAGTGGGATTGCAGCGACGCCCTCAGCAGGAACAGCACCACGTCTTGTCTCTCCCTGGTGGTAAGGTTGGGCATCTTCGGCAGCATCATTTAGTCGGCGGATGTGGCTGTAGCGTTGGCGCTATGTGAGGTACTGTCGGCAGCATGGTCATTCTGACCATAGCCTCCTCAGACAATTTTTTGGCGCTCAAAAGGCCGTCAGAAAGCTTTGCTCAAATCGCGTCGATTCCACCTATCATGCATGCCACAGAAAGAAGAAAAAACAGACTTTGCCATCGGTTTTGACAGGCAATCATTTCCATCCGGAGGAAGTGATACTTGCAGATCGTGCGTGACACGGAAAATTGGCTAAAGGTTGTCCAGAGCTGATGATTACATGTATCCAGGGCTACTCAGGCGGTGCAAGATAGCGGCATCGGCGTCGCGTTGGCATTCACGATTTTTGGATAGAGAAACTTGTGTTTTACAAAAACGACCAATTCACGAAATACCTTTGAAATCAGTGCCCGCGCTACGAACAGCTGAAGCTTTTCAGGGACAACTGTACGGTCGTTTTTACAACGTGGTGGCTAGGGTCATTGTGCGCCTGACCGCGAAGAAGTTGCATGGGGCAAACCATCTTGGTTTTAGGAACTATACGTATAGCTGACGCTGCTGGGGTTCGTCTTCTTGGCCAAGAGCTCAGCTTCACCACGACCTGTCAATGCTGAACCATGTTCGGACACGTACAAAGCGCCGGAAGCTTGGCAAACTATGGAGAGTTGATAAGATAATCAACCTTGTGGTTCGCGTTAGAGGTAAGGCTCTACCCCAAAATGGTGACAAGGAGCATGGGCCCATGCTCCTTGTCACAATTGATCGCCATTCTCAAAACCGGCTGCCACGCTTACATGATTGACGAAGGTTGCAGAGAATAAAATAATTCCTTTACATTGCAGTTCGAACAGCGCCCGTTCGGGCACCGACAGGTCAGTTGACGCATTACTATAGGGCTAACTACCTACGACAATACTAATACAGTAGAGGCGGCTCAGTTTCCGATCCCGTTCGCCTTCTTCGCGTTATGGTTCGCCCGGGTTACAACCAGCGTACGGATTACATGTATAATAATGCTTTTCGGCACGTGATTACAATCACCTTCCCGCAGTCCGTCCTTGCCCCATTGCCAAATTCCCCACCATGGCGACACGTCGAGTTTCACGGATCCCTGCACGCCATCTATTGATTGTTACCTTCGTCGCGTTGACTGTTTGCAGCTCCGTTTCATCGGCCGCAAAATGCTACTACTCAAAGAAGTCTACCACGTCCGCCCCTGCAACCACAACAGCACCGGATGTCGTCGGGTTCGACTACCCCGACACCGACATGCCAACCGTCACGGACTCGCCAATCCAGCAAACTACAGATGCCCCAACTCAGATTACGACGGACGCACCAGAGACGCCCGAGGTGACTACCCCTACGCAAATTACGGGCTCCTCCGAATCTGGCACAACCGGTTCACTTCCGACGCAAGCTTCCTCCGAGGGATCAAGTGCCGAAACTCCATCAACGGGTTCGCTTCCCACTCAAGCTTCCTCTGAGGGATCAAGTGCCGAAACTCCGTCGTCGTCGACGAACTCTACTGGCGAGCATGCCACCTTCGGTGACATTACCTCGGGTAGTGACAAGTGCGTTGTCGGAAACCCGAGTGCGTACATCAGCACGAAATACGTCGACTGGGTCTGGCAGCAGCGTATGAGTAAGCAAGTCCCGGACTTCAAGAACTACATCTTCGACCAGCTCGTGACCAACAAGGGATCGCTCACCTACTGCGTTCGCTGGGACAGCACTAACAAGCTCTCGAAGAGTATGGCGTCCAAGTTCGAGGCCATGCTGAACCGCCAGTTCAAGGCTTGGAACGAGTGGTTGATCGGGTACGATTGCTGGCCATTCGAGCAGATCGACGTGAAAATCGTCGGCTGGGCAACGCGCGATGCCTCGCTTTTCGGTTGGAGTGACGACTCCCTCGGTACGATTTACACAACTGAAAAGGATTCCGACGGCGTTCCTCAGTGTCCGGACGCGTGCTACAAGCACAAGGACTTCGCAGCCAGCGCCGATACCAGTGCTTGCAAGGGCGAGCCGTTCGATATGTCGTTGTGGCCCACACTGGGCCAGGGTGGCGGCGCCGGTGGCGACTGGGGTCAGCGGGTGGATGAGGAAAACATGCTGGCCTCCATCGACGGTGAGGAATTGACGATCGTGGCTCACGAAATCGGCCACGGGTTTGGCCTCCCCGATTTCTACGAGACCACTGACAAGCCTGCAGAGGACTTCCCGGCCTGTATCATGGAAGCAGGATCCTCACCGACGATCACCCCCGGTGATGGATGGATGCTGCGCCGTGTTCTTGAGCACATTAAGTCCCGCTACAGTTTCTAGGCTCATAGGATCTACCGTTGTCTGTATGTACAGCGTCGTGCCAGCCACTGGTAGCTGAGCTTTTGCCAATGTGATGTTGTGAAGCAAAATACAAGTTGTATTGAATGTGCATGACCATTACGGTGAGCAATTGAGTCGAGTAGCAACAGACTGGCCAATCCGTTAGCTGGCTTGCGTCTCCGACTCGTCACCTCACCGAAATTCTCCACCAAAATGACATACAGTTTCGACAATGTGTTTTCGACCGCTGCACATAATAATCAATCGAGTTCTCGTGCTGGCAACAAATTCACACCTCTCTGTCTACATACTAGTATGCCTGAAGCAAGCGCTAATTTATCGCTATCATAGTTTACTGGTTCCCCTCATCTGCATTGGGTTATTCAAGCAGCATCAAAAGGTCTTGGAACACATAGGTGGCTCATTCAACTTCTAGTCTACTCGTGTAGTTTTTGTAGCTCTGTAGCACTTGCCATGTCAGCTCTCGACCTAAACGACCCGATAGCCGTCTAAAGCGAGATGCGAATCGGGCGGCGACCGCACTGGTGGCCGATCGACTGGCTGTCCGACTAGGAAGGAGTACTTGAACTTCAGTCCTCGATATAGCGGGCAACGACCATTGTGATGCTGTCGTACGACATGAAGATGACACCCTGTCCCGGGATCACGCGGCCTAGTCGCGGCACAACACCAGCGTAGAAAGATCCTACGCCTTCATGCAGCAGCATTTGGCGGAAGCAGTCAAACGTGTTCTTGTACTTTTGCGCCTGAAGTCCCTGCATCCGTGTCTTCACCACGTCGAACGCTGCAGTACCGTCAAACCAAGAACCGCCGTATCAATGAGCACATCATCCCAGCAAAGCCAAACGGGACCGCCGGTACGTACGATTGTTGCCAAACACGCTGAAGATGCCCGCCGTCATGCCACCGATGAGACTCAACGACGCCCGCTGGGTGCCAGTCATGTTCTGGGCGTCGTTGATGATGCCGTGGCGTTCCAGAAACTCCGGGCTCACACGCTTCTGAAACTCGCTGAACCACATGAAGCGCAAGCCTTGGTTCGTCGACTGCACAGCAACCGTTAGTGTTTATCTAGGGGCCATCACTGCTACTATCACACACCTGCTTCAGGATCGTCGCCCAAAGTCCTTGATAAATACCGCGGATACCCTCTTTCGCGAGGATCATCTTCGTTCCTTCCCACACACCGGCGTTGGCTCCGATCAGCTTGGTCTTGAGCGTTTCAATCTACACAACCACCAAGTTTGTCAGTTGGCACAATCGTCTCTCCTCCTGCACAACCGTTACCACAAACTGACCGGCGTCGTTGTGAGTGTCGCCTCAATGGCACCGGCCATCATGCCCGCCCCGAGGTTGCGTACGGCCGACGTTTTGCCGTCCTCGTCTGCTAGTCTCCGCTTGATGAAGTCGAAGGCTCCGAACCGGATGCCGGCCTTGGGGATGCTGCCTATGAGCACGGGGACCAGTCCGCGGTACAGTGACCCCACACCGTCGGTCTGCACGTGGTAGCGGAAGCCGCCGACCATTCCGGTGTACTGCGCACGCATGGTGCCCAATTGCAGGTTGGTTTTGATCATCTCCATGGGCCAAATGGTGAGCGTCTCAATGCCGCCGGCGATGGCCCCCGCTGTCGTGGCCACCATGGGGTTCTTGGACTTGGTCACCATTTTGGGCGAGATTGCAAATGCCGTGTTGGACGTGGTGAGCTTCAGAACTGAAGCGGGGCGTGGGATAGCCACAAGAATGTTCGCCACATCTGGCAAGATTTGCACAAACGGTACCACCGGATACGGCTTGGTACATTAATATATCTCGGAAGTATTATCTGTGAGGGCAAGCCAACGCAGAGAAGCTTGGCAACCAGTGCAAAGTGATATTCGCTGACACGTACTTGAACTTCTAAGCTTTACGGATGATGTCATTTGGCGGTCCTGCGCTCAAGCCTGTCTACCGCACGAAGTCATCTGAGACCTGTGAGCGCGCTGTGTAGCCGCAGGATACCCATACGAATCTCACTTTCGTCGTAGAAGGCAAAGGATAGGCGCGCGCAACGCGTCATGGCGGAGCTCGTGAAAACTCCGTCGTCGCCATCGCTGTACAGAGTTCCGAGCGAGCACCGTGTGCCAGGCGTGAAAGCAACTCCGTGGTGACTAACGGCCTCTTCCAGCAGAGTTTCGGTGTGCACACCGTCAGGCAGATGCAGCCACACGAAGTACCCCCCAGACGGCTCGACAAACGCGACGTCGGGGCAGTGCTCGCGTAGAGCACTGCACATGGCAGCCTTGCGGACTTGGAAGACACTTTTCAAGTGCTCGATGTGAGGTAACAACTGGTCCTGCTCCAGCACTGATCGTAGCCAGACGAAAGCCGCAAACATGACACGCAATGTCGACGCGTTAGTGAAAGGCTACCATGTAGCAGTCAACAAGGTGCTTACCGGTGTGAATGAGTGCTGCAGTTACAGGATTCTGGCCGCCACCACTACGAAGTGCACCGATGGTAGACAGCGCTTGGATTGAATCCTTGCTACTTTGTGCCCAGCCTGCAAACAAACATCATCGCATTGGTAAGTCGCGTTTGGTGGATAACAACAACGGAATACATCTTGACTTCTTACCTAAACGAAGTCCTGGGGCAAGGATTTTTGAGAAGCTGCCGAGCGAGACAACCAATCCGGAGTCGTCATACGATGCGAGGGACGGCAACGCGCCACCATCCAGATGCAGCAGGTTGTATGGCTCGTCCGAAATGATCCGAAACCCGTACTTCTGCGCAAGAGCAACCAGACGCTTGCAGCGGTCCGGAGACATCACTGCCCCCGTCGGGTTATGAAAGAACGGGATGGTATACAGGAACGCCGGAACGTCACCAGCAGCCAGCTTATCCTCCAGCACATCCAACTGAAACCACCGCGTTGGTCAACCAATTCCTGCAACAGACCTACTCAGCCTTACTGCACGTACATCAATCCCATCCTTTCCTGCGTGAATGCCCTTCAAGTCCAGTCCAAGCTCTCGAAAGATATCATGCGCTAAGAAGTAGGTTGGCTCCTCCACAAATACACGCGTGTTGGTCTTTGAAAACACCATGGCGGCGTGCGAAATAGCTTGCGAGTTGCCCGCAGTCACCATCAGCGTCGCCGGGTCGACAGGCTCAGCCCCTACTAGAGACAGCACAACACAGTTCCAATCGGTTATGCCTCAGTCTTGTCTGCCACCATTTCAGAGATCCGCCGCTACCTGCCAGGACTTTGGCGATCTCCTCTCGAAACCCAACGAACCCTTTCGCCACTCCGTATTGCAGCACTACGGGGTCTTGAGTCGGCTTGAATCGGCCCATTGCAGCGCCGCGAAACATGTCCAGAGGCAGCAGGGACGGGGAAGGTTGGCCGATCCCGAAATTGATGACGCTGCTGGACGTGTGCGTTTGAGCGTAGGCCGAAGACTGCACCGTCTTCACGGAAGCGAGGTCGGGGTTCGAGTGCAGAGAGCGAGAGAGCTCTGCAGCTTGCCATGGGGTGGCGAAGTGACGTGCAGAGACGGCATTGCGAGAGCGTCGAAGCAGCGCAGCCATCTTCGACTTGTGCGGATACCTTGATACTGAAGTTCAGCTTGGTTCGGTGGTGATTTGTGTATCATGTGTGAAGGTGTGTGGCATTAGCATCCGAACTTTGTAGCCTAGCTGCCCCTTGATGGTGTACATATCTGAGTGCTTGCCCGGCAAGATCAGCCAAAGTGACGAACAGAGCTTTCAGTTGTTAATTTTGACGCAGTGCATGGCGAAGGTAGAGATAATTGCAGTAACGATTAATAGCTTTTGGCAACTCAGTTTCCGACCGCCAGCTATCACACATGCTGAAGGTGCAGGTCCAAGTCAATAATGGTACATGCACGGGTAGCGGTTTCACTCTTGCAACTCAACGTCTGCAGCATCGATGCAACGATTTGCATCCACACACCTTTTCGATTGAGTCCGCTCGCCATGAATTGTTTTGAATATGTATATAGTAACATTGCTAGCGTGGTTGGTCCAGCAACGGCGCCTTCCAACGGCAGAACCCGTGTTCCGGTGAGTTGCTACACCACACAGCTACCTCAAAACGGCTAGAATTTTTTTTACGAATGCTCGATTGTTTTCGAACGAGAGAGCAGTAAAATAAATTCAATTGCCTCGCGTACGTGTTGCAACCGAGTTACGTTACGCCGACCACATTCATCCACGGGAAGTCGCAAAAAAAAAACTGTTTTCAGGTTAGCGGACTGGATGAGACTGAAGTAGCTCCAAACGGCCAATAGTTCACTTTTGGAGCCGTTGGCACAACACATCCAGGTGAAGAAATATCCCTGAAGCTCACGGTCCCATCAGATCTGCCGAGCTAACACTTCAAGTGTGGAATGACGCAGCATAGTTCGATGCGTGCAGTTTGGTACAACAGTCACAGTCCTGATATCGATGCCCAGACAACGATACTGTGAAACGTCCGCATTCCAATGCTGCGTCATGTACAAGTCCGCTTGAAGCCAAGTCGGTTGGTCATGAGATCTGCAAGTAGCTGCCTCCACTTCAGCGATTATGTACGGCTGGTAAGTCTCCTCCCATGACACAGAACTTGTGGTAATTCAATCCTAGTGGCTTAAGTAGTGGGTCAGTGAAGGCTTCTGACGCATACTCTTCATTCCGGATGGCATGTTGCTGCTTCTTTCAGCCCCATCACTCCCAACTTGTGCATGGGTGAAACCCAAAGGAATTCTGTCATGGATCGTCTGGAAAGCCTAGCAATGTTGCCCACGACACTTGTGCCTGGCTCGCAACGATAGAGATTCGACGAGATGAAGGATCCATTTGGGGAAGTATAAATCGCCTGCTCTTTGCAGAGAAGGGAGGCGAGGGCTGGTATCCTCTTGAACCTCAAAGAGGTCCATGACCACCTCGTTCTTCACGACCGACAGTACCGTGAAGAGCTCCATCGCCTCTCCAAGACGCTTCCCAACGGAATCTTGAGGTCGATTAGTTGTCCGTCAATTTTTGTCGGGGGCCATCGTGCGAGGACACTGAAATGAGACGCTTCCAGCGGCCAATGATCCGGATCCAGACACGTATGATATGGGGCTTACCTCCCACCAAGCAAATTGAAGAATGACAGCAACGAAACAAATGTACAAAGTGGCTACATTCTGGGGATCCATTCAACAATTGCCAACTTCAACATCTACAACGCGACGACCCGTTCCGCCACATCATTGGTCGAAACTCCGCCGAGTTGTAACGGTTTTCAACGGTTGCTGCAGCACCGCACACTTGGAGCTGCTCGCTGCTAAGCGCAATGCACTTGGATGATGCTGCGTTGGCAGGCGGAATACGCGGCAACAAGTTGGTTGAAGATCATGTCGAAGATGTGGAGGAAGTCGCGGCGTTGACTCGCGCGCTGGACGCGGGACAAGTGGACGTGGCGGTGCACTGGCTGCAGCTGCTGCTGCTCGGAGACGGTGAGCGCCCGACGAGGCACAGCAAACTGCGCAAACGCTCGAGAGTTCGAGGCTTGAAGACGCTGCGGAGTGCAGTGGTGCAGATGCTCAAGGATCAGGACGAAGAGGACAGACTGACGCTGCGTCCTGGGTTGGCGTCCAGGACAGCGAACGCGTCCTGCGAGTTGTCCTATTCGCAGCTGCAGATGTTCGCGTTGCAGGCGCTGCAGCCGTCCAGCACAGCGTACAATGTGGTGCGAGCGTTGCAATTTGATGACGTGCCGTTGGATTTGACGGCGTTGAAGAGCACTTGTGACGCGCTCATGGCAAAGCACGAGGCGCTACGAACGTGCTTTGACGTCGACACGAACGCAGGAGGGCTACCGAGGCAGATTGTGCATTCGTTGTCGCATTTTAGAGCTAATTTAGGGGTCGTAAAGGTTGTGGAGTGCGGACTGCTGGGATCTCACAGTAGAGAGGAGTCAAGGAACGAGGCGGAGATTGCCACGTTCGTGACAAAAACCACGGATGAACCGTTTGACTTGGCACACCAGGCACCGATTCGGGTGTATGTTTTTACTAGTCCGGATTTTACTTCGAAGTCGCCATGGATTCTTGCTGTGGTGCTCCACCACATCGTGACGGATGCAACCTCTAGCCAGCTCTTCTGGAATGATTTCCATAAACTTTACGCTCGGTTCTTACGCAGCGAAGATTTTGATGTTTCAGCACTAGATCTTGTGCAGCAACTGGAGACTGAGGCGTCTAGCGCCGCTCGCTTGACTTACCGAGACTTCGCAGTTTGGCAGCGCTCGCGAATGCGATCCGGGATAATGGCGCCAGCGTTGCAGTATTGGATGAAGCAACTGACTGAAGGTGGTGCACCTCCGTTGCTTGAGCTGCCATTTGATACAGCTAAATCATTAAGTGGTGGGCACTCTGAAGAGCCCAGTGCACCAGAATTTACCACTGCAAAGGGAGATGTCGTGCTTTTCAGAACGTCTCCCGCGGTGCAAAAGTCATTCTCGGCACTTTGTCACGCTCAGGGTGCAAGTATGTTTATGGGATACCTTGCCGTTTTCTACATGATGGTCGAACGCTTATCGAGCCAGCAAGATTTCATAATCGGCGCGCCGTCTTCGGGCCGTGAATCTACTGAGGTGCAAGACATCATGGGATACTTTGTTAACACGCTACCTTTACGACTTGGAGCAAACTTTACAGGGGAAGAAGATTTTAAAAGCCTCTTGGCATCTGTGCGTGGTACTGTCCTCGACGCCTACAAGCACATGGGCATCCCCTATCACAAGGTGCTGGAGCACTTGCGCGCCACGGCTCACAGCAGCCGCGGTGTCGATGGAAATGACGAGCGATGGTGGCAGCACCCACTTTTCCGGGTCATGTTTTCGTGGGAACAAAGCGATGACGATTCAAATGACGTCTCGAGAACCAACAAGTACGCCGAGTTGATGTTACCGCATCAATCCTCAAAGTTTGACCTCATGCTGTCCATGCGATATCGTCACCTCAAGGAATCTGCTGCAGATCGCGTATTAGAGGGATCGTTTGAGTACCCCACAGCTCGGTTTGCACGGACCACCGTCAAGCGCTTCTCTAGCTATTACCTG
>JAHWLE010000938.1:0-15736 GCA_024679135.1 Phytophthora foliorum
GGTCCAGGAAGAGCGAGTTGGCCCGACTCGGGCGCGGCTCGGCGCTGCAGCCGCCCGACTGGAGCGCGGCCGTGAAGTTGGGCGAACAGGACTGAGCCTCCTTCGTTTTGGAGGGCGTGACGGGCATGTTCAGGTCCACATAGATGGGCGGGATGTAGCGCTGCGGATAGCTCATTCGGTCGGCGTGCCTGCTGGGCGAAAGCGAGTGTGGCTGTCTGTGGTGAGTGAGCGTTTGCGAATTGTACTTCCGGCCTCCCTCTTTTCACTTGCGCGCCACGAGGAAAAGTTTCAAGTGGCACCGATGGACTGCAAGTCACTTGCCAAGTGGGGCTCGCAGGGCTGGTCCTGTGGCCCATCTCTGGCGATGGAGGCCGAAGAAAAGGAGCACACTGGCAAAGCCGGAACGCATTGCTGACCGCGATCTGAGCCGCTTGGATACACCTTGGTGTCGCGGCGCCAGTTGGTCGCCGCCGGCTGGTGTTCGAGCGCACCGAACGGATACCAAGCCCAGTTGAGTGCGAGCGAGCGGATACCCTTGGGTGCGATGCGAGCGCTAGAGGCAAGTACTGCGAGCGTTGGCAACCGGAGCAACTGGTGGTGGTTGCCGTGGTGTCTCTGCCGAACGCCTCTGCGGCCCAGCTGCGCCGATTTGCTGGATCTGTCAGGTCAGCCTCGGCCATGGGCCATGGTCCCACGTGACGCGGCGCGAGCGATGGTTTCAGTGCGAGACGAAGCCTTCGTGGGCGATTGGCTCGGTCTTCGGTGTGCCAGCGGCGGCGGCGCGAGCCATGCCGGCCAAGCAAGTGACGTGACTCACAAAAAGTGGCCCAAAAGTGGGATCCGTTCCATCAAGATGTGACTCGCGAGTCCCACTTTTCATTGACAGTTTCTGGGCGGAATCCTGATGGATTCTGGCCTCAATTGCATACAAAAACCAAGTCACTGAGCACGCCCATACAAAAATCAAGTCATCTCAAAATCATATGGTGGGTGGGGTCAGGTGCGTATCCTTCATCCGAAAGGGCGCGTTTCGTCCATGTGATTGGCCAAAAATAGATTGTCAATCGCATCTACGTTTGAAGCGGACTGATGCTGCGAATCGAGGCCCTCGATGGAGACGCTTGCATGATGCTGCCCCGGACAGGACGCGCGATTTGGTGAGGTCCACCGCTGACATCCTTCACTGTGTGCCTCTTCACCTGCAGTTTTTGACCCCGTTCCGTTTGCTGCTCTTGCTTGCAGTCGAGCTGCCGCTGTACTGCTTGTCGTACAGTATGTTTACCACGCTGACGCTCGCGACGCGGGGTTGGCACAACGAAGCTCCGACTCAAGACTAGGAAAGCTTCACCCGGTGGCTTCAATTATGGATACATGGTGTAGTCAAGCCCTATTACATAGGGACCGAGGCCGTCTCAAGACTTACAGTCTGCCACAGCGACATCTTCTGTATGTGGTCCTGGCAAACCTCAGACCTGGGAGCGGTTGCAAGCAGGCAGCAGGACTCGAGATGAACGCTCGCATTTCGCGGCGTATCCGTTACGACGCTCGCAAAATACATTTCGATGTGGCTGTTACCTAATTGCCGTGAATCCGCTCGTAATGGCCACTAACACTAGTGTCTGCACGTTGCTCGGCACAGATGCCATTGCGTGCGCTCTTGCTGAGAAATGGAGACGCCGGTGCCGAGCTAGAGCTGGCGCTGCTCCAACTGTGGGCAGCGAACGACCCTGAGCGGCCTCCGTCGGAGCTGCTGTCGCTGGACGATAAGTGCTGGCGGCGACTCGGTCTGCTGCTCTTCGCGTCGGACAACTCGCTCGTGCTCGCGCTCGTGGCGGTGCTGGAGCGTGCGGCGACTCGGCCACCGAGTGCCAATACGAGCGACCGGCTGCTTCGACGCGTGTGGCGATCGCAGTGGCGAGTGCATTTGCGCGAAAAGGTGGTGGACTGTCACGCGCGATTCGAGCGGGAAGGTCGGACCGACTCGGTCGCTGAGGACGACCTGGTCGCGAGCCGGCTATTGCAAATCCTGGTCACAAGTCTCCGAGTGACGTTGGCATCGTCTCATGACGACCAGCTCGAGGATCAGCCTGAGGACGGGGGCAATGAGGCCCCCAAGATAATGGAGGTCGTGGACCTGCTGCTGTCTCTGTCGACGACCGCCGAACGAACGCCCGCGGTCGCGCGAGCTGCGGCAGTGGAGCTGCAAAGCTTGTTGTCGCTGGAGCCCCGTGCTTTTTGCGGGCTCTTGACGACGCATATCTGTCGGTCGCCCGCCCTGCAGCACTTCGTTGCGTGGCTAGTTGGTGATGACGGAAGTGGTGACTGCCCAACGTCAGTGCTCGAACCAGCGAAACAGCCCAACGCTCTTGAGTGGAACAGCAAGACGCTGGGAGACCGGCATGGGTGTGACCACGTTTACATCGAGCTACTTATTGCGGCGGCAACGGTGGCACGTCCGGATGCGAGCAAGCGCAGAGGTGCTCGATCTCCTGTTTTCGACGACACGTCCGCAATGCTGCAGATCTGTACGTTGGGGATCGCGAGCTCGGACTCCCCCATACAATACGCCGCGTTGCGTTTGTTGTGTTCGTTGCTCGTCCTCGACGACTCTTCTTGCATTGCATTGAGTAGCGCTGTTCGTCTGTCGGGCATTCTCATCTCGATCTCGTGGCTACTCAATCACCCGGTCTCACATATTGCAGCCATGGCAGCTACGACGCTGGAGCTGATCATCCGGCATTCGCCGCCCAGTGACATCCTACGCGCGGTCATCGAGCAGGGCTGCGTCATAATCTACCGTGCGCTCCTGTCACCACCACCCAACGGTGCCAAGAGGAACCCAGCCCAAGCTGCTGTAGCCGCCAGCTGCCGTAGCCTTTTGAACTGGGTGACGGAGGAGGTGGCGTGGCAATCGGGCGTTGTGGCAGCAAGTGTGCAATCTATCGTGAGCTCTACCAACATACTGCTGCAGAAGAATATCGTACTCACGTTGCAGATCCTGGCACAGCGCAATGCAGCTATCCGGGAGGCCCTAGAAGACCAAGACTTTCGAACGGATGCGTTGGTGACAGCAATCCAAGCGGACGACGATGCAGGTCTGGCGGTCTCCTTACTGTCCATTTGTCTAAACTGCTGCGATAAATGCTCGACGCTGAAGATCGAGGTCTCTTATGATGATAACAACGACGAGCAACATGAAGAAGAGCAACCTCCTGATCATGCAGACGAGAAAGACCGAACGATGCAAATTCGATGTGTAGACGGGGAACTTGTCGAGGTCAGTCTTGCTTTGCTACGCGAACATACCAATCTCCTTCGTGGACTCAAAATGGAGTTGCAAAACCAGAAGGAAGGTAGCTCTGCAGCAATTACCAAACTGGGTAAGTTCCAGGCATCGACTGTGCAGTTTTTCGTAGATCTCCTCCCCAAGACCCACCAGGAAGCTGTGAGTGCGCTGACAGAGCTCCAAAGCTGTCCCATCTTGCACGAGTTGCTACGTTTGGCTAATGCTACTGGGTCCGCTAAGTGTTGGCATGCAACCACGTCCACGATCTGCCGGCTGATGACAGCTTCCAACTGGTTGGACATCTTGCAGTTCGCATCGACCGATGTTCGCCACCCCACACTCGTATTGCGCTGTATCCGCTTTGCACTTCAATTGCATAGTGCGCTGGGCCCACGGGAGAGCATAGAGCAATTGTATCGACCAGAGAAGCAGTTGCAGATCGATCCAGTCGAACAGGAACGTGTGGGTCTTGCGTCAGGGCTCAAAGCGGCTGCAATTCAGTTGAGCCAGGAGCTCTTCGTAGGCTGAAAACATTATACTTTGCGCTCTTCAGAACGCGTTAATGCCAGCTTGCACAATGTTTGGCATGTCCACGACGGATTTCCAGAATCTGTCGTCCAAATTGAGCTTCTCAATCAGTTGCATATGTAGTACACTACAGCCGGCGCATCAGGATAGAGCTGACATGCTTCACTCCAGCCACTCCAGCAGGCAAAACTCATCCAGGTAGTTCCTCTCACGTGTTGGCACTGTGCATGATATGCAATCGAGCGTGACCAGATGCACTGGCGTTTGCATTAAAGAGGATACATCACGTACTGATGGTATCCTCGTAGCTTCCCGCTGGTAGCCTCTCGTCCTCCTTCAGATTGCTCAAAAAGAGTCGTTCACCGTCAATTACCCTGCATCAACAAATTGCTCCGATATTACGACAAGCTCAGAGCACAGCAATCCCAGTTTCACTCACATGAACTGCTTGTGCTTTGTTGCTCCACGGGGACCTCACTATCTGTCAGCCATTGCACGAGCGTCTTGTGCGACTTGGTGCCTAGAGGACCTGCACCCTCGTCACTTGCATCGCGTCTTCCTTCAACGCCTCGTTGAGGATGATTTGATTGCGTCTGAGAACAAGGAGATGGCGACAGAGACTGAAAGCAGCACCTTTTTGTTTACCTGTTTACTTGAACAGACCTGCCACTGCGTCGTACGTATTCGTCCAGAGCTTGCGAGTCGAGGACGAGGCCTCCGCCTTGTCGTCAGTGTCCACGGTCTCGTCCAGTAGCTGCGGCCGCCTCCGCGCCTTGTGTCCACTGGCCCGCACCGCGTCCACGTCGCTCTCCAGGACGCTCGCAAGCTGTTCCAGGCGGTCCTCGAGCCACGCCACTTGACTCTCCAGGTACTCGAAGCGCGCCTCCGTCTCTCGCTCCTCCTGCTGCTGCTGCGCCTTCTGCTGCGCCTCTTTGGCGCGTGCGCTGGCGGCCGAGCGCGAGTATTCGAGCGATGCAGCGCCCAGCGCCACCGAGAAGATCAGCAGCTCTCCGACTAAGTCCGCGCCCTGCTCGACCGCCTGGTCCGCTGGTAGTGGCTTGATGGTGTAGTTGGAGATGCCCCGGAAGCCCATGTGCAGCTGCATGCTGAGGCGGTGCTGCTGCTGCCCCAAGCGGCCACACACTGCGTTGAGCAGAGGATGCGCCTTGGAGCGGGACTTGACCACGCGCGCGAGCGGCTTGGTGAGCGTGCGAGCCACCAGGCCGCCCAGCTTAATCATCGGCAGCATGGCGATGGGCGGAATGAGGAGCTACAACATGGCCGTAAATATGTGTGGTGGACACGATATTGGACACATGGCTACATCCACTTCAACTGCCGGAGGCTGGGGCTGCGAGGGTTCGGCTGCTCGAGGATGACCACGCGCCATCATACATGAAGTACCAAGACAGCCATTGCAAGACAGTACCAAAAGCAGTATCCCATTATCATATCTCCATTGACTGACTCAAACTAGGGGACGTGGAGGCTTCGGTGAAGTGTATCAAGGACGATATCGGAGAAACGCAAAGACTTGGTGCAAATCCATGTCCGAGGTGACCATGGAGCACCTGTACATCGTGCAGTTCATCGGAGTGGCCTGGGACTTGTACTGCGTGACCGAGTTCATGGCCGATGGGGAGCTACGCACACTTTTGAACGACTATCAGCCCGCAAGGAATGGCAAGACGTGCACACGCTGCAAACCTGTCGTGCTCCATCGCGATCTCAAAGCACGCAACAGTCTATTCACCGAGTCCTTTGACGCGAAGATCACGGACTTCAGAACCTCGTGAGCCTGCTCAACGAGACCATGACTGTCGGAGTGGGTAGCTGGATGTGGATGGCGCCCGAAGTCATGCTAGGCGGACACTATGACGAGAAGGCCGACGTGTTTTCACTGGGCGTTGTGCTGTCGGAGTTGGAGCTGCCAGACGCCGTGCTGCAGATGTTGTCAATGGGCTAGCTCCGAGTACAGTAATCTCGCTTCATGAAGTTCGTTTCACCGAGAGCTGCGTGAGTTTGGATCCTCGAGAGCGCCCCACGGCTGCGGAGGCTCTCTACTACTTCCAGATCGCAAGGAGTCAGCGGAGTCGTGAGGATGGAGCCCGGCTTCAAGTGTAGGAGGTGAAGGTTATCGGCTCTGTGTAAAGTGTCCGTCGGTTTGAATTGCTTTGGATGCTGTTCAGGCAGTTGTTGTTTCGCTAGGCACTTCCGACTCCCCAGGAATGCTGCTTCTTGCAATTTGTTGGCAGCGTCCAACGCGACGAGCTGTTCGTCGGAATCTGTGACATCGCTGGTCTCCCCCAGTTGGAGGAGGAGATGCCCTCGGAAGTGCACTTCAGGTTCATTTGAGCTCTATGCAGACCTCATCACGCTTGTGGCGGACTGCTGCTCCAGTAATTCGACCTCAACGACCAACTCCACATCAATCAGCGCAAGACTGCTACAAGTGTACCGAGCTTGTATTGCTAGCTATGCACGGCCGTCCCATCGATCTGGCAATGCTCCTTTTCCTCGGCGTGCGATCGTTCGAAGCTTCACGAACCCGACGAACATTTGCCGGAAGACCTTCCACGTCTCGTTCACCATCATTTCCTGTGTGTTCACCTCGTCCACTAGCAACATGGATCCATCACGTTTAACACTAATGCTACTCCGCCGTCGAGAACCATTCGCCGCATTTGTTGTTGACGGTCTTCTTTGCTGCAAGTCGTTGTCGAATAGCTCTGTAAGTTGTTGTAGCTTATCCAGGAACAGTGCCTGCACGGCCTCCAACTGTGCCACATCTTGACTGGAGATTGTGTTGGATGACGACGACGAGCTCAGGTACAGCACGTCGCCACCATTGCCGGTTTTGCTTGCACTCTTCGCAGGCCACCGAGAAAGTGCTTTCGCTTGGATATCGTTGTCCTTCCCAATCTGCCGAAGCTCCTCCAGCAACTCTTTGAACGGTTCCTGATAATCCTCCCATGTACTCACTAGGAACTCGTAGCTCTGCATTGGACTCGGTTTAATTTCAAAAGCTTTCGTGGTGGCATGCTCCAGCACTTGCAGCTCGTTCAGAGCCTCTTTCGCAACCAACGGGAAACATGCCGCGGCGATGCGGTCACTCATGGGATCTGTTGTTGGTGTAGTGCTGGCTGCATCCGTACCTTCACCACTGTTGCATTTTGTTGGAGCCTTCTCAGTAATGTACAGGCGACGGAAAATGACGCAGAGGTCCTCCGAAGTGTACGTGATGCCAGTCTTCTGCAAGATGCTGGCGAGAGTTTCCAGCTGCAGCAGCTCTTCAAACTGATCCAGCTCCTCCTCAACTGCGCAACAGGTCACACGAATCTCGTTGAGACGGTGGAGAATATAGCGTCGCCATTCATGTAGCGCAAGCACTAGGAAAGCATTGGCCTCCATCTCGGACGGAGGTGCAGCACTCTTCCCATCACTTGCAGCTTCGATGACACGAAGCCTCATCCGAATTTTTTGATCGGCGCTTAACTTGGCGAACGCTGTCTGCAGAATGGCCTCAGCGACATCAATCGCCACAAAGTCCGCAACTGACGAAGCAACTTGAGGCGAACTCTCCGCCTCTTGCCCAGAATCCACAGATTGCGAGGAAGAACTGTCGCCACGTGGAACCTCAATTAGATATTGGGGTCCCGGGTTGATGAGGCGGAAGTTGTGAAGACCGCAGCGGAATATTGCGTGCAGGAAGGCCAGAGCTTCATTTTGCCCCAGCAGTCTATCCTCGGGACACGAGTTACTCATGCAGCAGAGGTAGCTGAAGAGCAACGCCAGCGAGTCCGTTCGTACCAGTGAGCGGCAGTTGGAAAATACATCGTGAATAATGCGCTCAGCTTCGCATCGCGTACCAAACTTCTCGATAAAATAGTCGTAAATGAGCTCCACGAAAATGGGCTTGGGTGTGGGTCCAATGCCGCCGTTGATAGAACTTGACGCACTCAGTTGCAAGGGTGATGATCGACCCGCGTGAAACGCACTGCTGACACTGCTGAGCTCACCGAGGAGGGTGGACGTGCGCAGAGACTGCAGTGATTGGCGAAGAATTGAGGAAATCACCAAACGTAGCCAGATCACCGGTCGTTCTGCCTTTCGACGACTGTAGTCTAAGTGATCACTACCATACCGACGATGCATCAGGGATCGCATCACTAGTGGTGCTCCGTTGTCCTGCAGCAGACGCTTTCGGAATGTCATTTGTACACGGCGCACGCATAGCTTCTGCCTCACTGCGTCGATGAGAAGTTCCACCCTAAACGACAGACATTGTTAGGATGTGAGCAACAAACAACAAACAAATCTGGAGACACCCCAACGTGAATACGTACGCAGATCTGTCTCGTTGGCGAGCAAAGTCTAGTAGCCCCTGCAACGCTTTCTCGATGCTGTGCAGCTCTTTTGAGCCAAACAAGCTGCCCGTGATTTCACGCCGCACCAGTTTAGCCACACCCAGATTGTCGATTAGTCGCTGGAACGATGTCAACAGCCTCACTCCATCACTGAAAGTACCCTCCATCAGTGACGACGAAATCTCATACGCAAGTGAGTCCGTCATGTTTCGCGTCCAAACCGGTAGACCTTCGATTGTTGCGCTCAACTCATCGCGTAGGATCGTGAAAAACTTATCCACAACAAATGCAGCTCTGGAGCTTGGTGACACTGCTGTCGAGTTTTGAGAGAGTGGGTTGGTTAGCAGTCTTGCAACAACTGAGCTGGGGCTCTCTAAACGCATGCATGTCGAGAAAAATTGCCAAGTTTCTGCGGCATCCATGAACGAATCGAAGTTGACGGTACCATTTCCACGTGTGTACGCGTTTCGGAAGAGTGTGGCAACCAGGAACGACGGGATCTCGTCATTCAAGGTGCGAACCATCACGCGGAACTGCTCCATGTCCATTGACGCACAATTGATGCCTAGCATCGCTGACAGTGACATATTCGCTGCAGATTCAGAGGCGGATACTGCCGCCGACGTTGTTGCAGTCTGGAACATGAGGCGGATGGCAGCACGACGATGTGCCTGTTCTTCCTTGTACTCGAGCATCATTAGTTCAACCCACAGATTTGCATCTACGAACTGCGGTGATGCCTGTGACTCATCGAGATCGTCGCCCATTTTGCTCTTGGCATGTCTGTCCAGCTTAGGTCGCTTCTTCTTGTGCAATGCTTCAGCTTCTGCACCCGACACCTTCGGTTCCAGGCAAATAGCTGGTCTCTCTTCTTCCGGTACATTTGTGACCACATATTCTAGGATCTTCTTGTCGAGTGCAGCTCGCTCGGCTTCGGTTGCTTTGGAAAGAATGACGCTAGTAGCGAGCGAGGCGTGATGCGGAGATATCCAAATGGTCTTTGGAACTCGTGCACCTGGCACCTCCGAAGTGGCAGGGGGTGGTGATGAATCTTCGGGGTTAGTGGGGTTTCGTGTAAATAGGCCGTCGTACTCCCGCGAGAACATTTCGTATGACACTTTGTCGCGAAGTGGGCCCCAGTTCAACCGCCCTGCAAGCAGAATATCCAGGACGCGATAACAATGCAGCATGAACACCTGCTCATCTTCTCCGAACTTCTCGTCGAGGAGTGAAAGGAAAAGTTTTGCCTCCAGATACCCTTGTTGCACTAAAGAGCGCACCCCGTAGTACAGGCACCAGCGATCTTCATCAGCTTGCATTTGTCGATGCTCCGATGACGCTGGCGCATTTGGGTCGTTGGGGCTGTTGACTTCAGCGCTCATACTTTCCCCGTCCAGCATCTCATCATGAGCAATAGCTTTCTCCTCTTTCATGGACCGCCACGGTGAAAACCATGCGTACACAAACTCCGGCATACGTACGCGGAGAGGGAACAAACCACCAACGCGCTTGCACATGGAGTCATCAATCTGCTTGGCGAACATGATTGACCGCATGCAGCTGAACGTCCACGCAATCTCTCGTTGAGGTCGACGCCCGCCTAGATTCGGCAGGAGAATACGGAAGTATAGGCACTGAATGCGCTTCTTCTTCGCAGGAAGCTTGAAGCTTTCAGCCTCGCTTGCAATGATAGAGTTACTGTGCCCACCGTTTTCGCCCCCAGGTCCTTTGTCCCCCTCCGTGAGGCCTCCATTGGCAGACATTAAGCGCAGGTCTTGCTTGCATCGAACACATACTGCCGTCGAGGAAACTGATGCTTGACTACGAGCATTAGACTCTCCCGTTTTAAAAGGGGCTTCATCTCGCTTGTCTTCTTCATCTTCATCTGCCTGCCTTCGTATCTCCTCATCTCTTGCTGCACGAAGCTCTTGTGCGGCTATCAAATCGCTCTGCTGCTCCATTAGCGACGCAATCATGGAATCCTTTGAACTCACTAAGTGGTTCAAGTTGACAATTTGCTCTTTGCACGCGTCACGTTCGCTATGCAGCTGCTCGATCTTGTCCAGGAGTTGTTGCTTTTCGTGCACAAGAGGACGCAGGTGCTCCAGTTCCTCCTTGCACTGGTCGTACTTCTGCTCAAGCTTGATGTAGTTCTCTCGAAGCTCCACGGCCTTCACCTTCTCAGTGTCCTCGCGCATTTGCCGAAATATAGCGTTTAGCGCCTTCATCGTGTCCCCCATCTTCGTCATTTGCTCCTTGGAGTCGGTCACTCGGCACTCCATGACACCCTTGGCACTCTCAAAGTTTGCCGTCAACTTCTGGATTTCACCTTCATAGTGCTCCTTCATACCCTGCGCGTCTTGCTTGTGCAACTCAGTTGTCTGTCGAACTTCCTCTCGGAGCTGTTCAAGGTCTTCCTTTTCCTGCATCAACTCCTGCCACTGGTTCCTGTACAGATGCTCCAGCTGGAAGAACGCCTTGGCATAAAGGATCCGAGCCTTGCGGAGAATCACGCCTTGCTCCAGGAAGGATACCGTCAGCATGGACTCGAGTTCGCCGATGACTACGTCCGACCATTTCTGCTCGAATAGCAGCTTCGTGAGTATCTTGTGCGCTTCCGCTGCATTTTCGTTAGCTCTGGCTGAGCCGTACCGTTGAGCGGTTCGAGCATAAGTGGCCATGAAGTCTCGGTCGATCGTGGAAAGCTTGTCGTCACAGGCGACGTCTAAATGCTTCTTCTTGGTAGCAAATTGGATGGCTGTATCAAAGCACCGGTCCAAGTCCAGCACATCAACGCGACGCGATGGTCGCTCGACTCCTGTGATGCTGTTGCCCCGGATGGAGCTTGTGCCGTCTCTGCTTTTTGATCTCTCATCGGACCCGGGAAGGAACAACCAGGTCTTGTTCTTGTTCTGCGTGGCGTGGAAACAGCTTTCAGCCATTTTCTCGATGGAGTAAAAGTGCGAGATGGCCGGGTTGTCCTCTTCGTCAGACTGCTGGTTGCGCTCACCGGCCCCGGACGACCGATCAGGTTTGTGTGAGCTGTTGGTAGCTCTCCGTGTCCCAGGTAGCATTCCGGTGGACTTGGACGCGCCCAACTCCATCCGTGGCAACACCACTTTCTTAACCTTCGAGTGATTTGTTTGGGGATTGTCTTCCATCGCCATCGACGCTACCTGCTTGGCGAAGTTGGACGCGCGAAAGAGCGAGCTCTTGTGGAAGGGCTGCGTGCCCTTCTGGTTGAGAAGGAACTTCTTGACATCAAACTCTCCTTCGACTGCTTCCAGCTGACGGTTGAGTACAGCACTGGCAGTGGCCGGGGGTTGGCGTGTCCGACGATGCGGTGACTCGGGTGTTGCCACTGCTGGGTTGGTCGAGTCAAAGTGCAGCAATGCACCGCCCATGGTCGTGAACGGCCGATCAGGTACTAAGTCGCCGAACTTCCGCTGAGATAGCAGCCCATCGTCCCCGTCACGTTGGGACTTGCTCGTCTTCCCGCAAGCTTCCTCCATGGCATCCATCTCCAGTGCCAAGTTCCTTCGTCCGCTCCAAGCCTGCATGAAGAGCCACAACCAAAACCGTCGCCACGCGACTGAATCCAAAACAGCTTTATTTTCCCATATCCAGCGGTGAAGGTGCCGCCATCGCAGTGGGTCTACTTCCCGAAGGCTTCGACGACGATGCAGGTTGCAAACACTTCGCCTATGTTTTTTGTGTATTTCTAGGAGCTGCTCGATGGCCTCGGCTCGCCTCGCTTCGCATGAATGGGCGTCCCTGAATTTCGGGTTCTCGCTGCACATCCAGGAGACGATCGACGCACCGCCGCCCTTTTCGTTTTCTGGATTGAGTACTCGCGCAAACGCAAGCGCTTTCGCTTCTCCCCAGAGGAAGTCGACGGCTTGGGCCAAGCCGCTTCTTGTTCGTCGTGGGCGATTACACCTCCGAATCAATGAGGATCCACTTGATACGGCGGAAACACTTCCGCACGATCTCCTCCAGCTCGCCGTAACGCCCGCTGTACATGAGAATGTTGTGCATCAAGCGAAGACGGTCACCAACGCGACGCAGACGCTTCTTGATCTGGTTCAGCTGCGACGTGCCGAGACCCTGAGGGATCAGATTCTCCACGACCGTGCGGAAGACGTAGCCATCAAGCGGGTCGGTCAAAGCCACCCGCATGCGCAGCTCCTCCGGCGCTTTCTCGCCTAGCTCGTTGAGCTTGGCTTCGTACGTCTGGAGCAAGGCAGAAATCTTCTCCCACGCCTCCTCTTGTCCAGGAAGAGGAGCAAGCTCCGATCCGTGAGCGTACTCCGGGTGGAACTTCTCGCGACCAACGACACGCAGCAGCATGTTGAACAGCGCGAGCTGCAGCGCAATGTTGTCGCCAGGCTTGTGGTGGAACTCCTTCAGCAGCGCCTCCAGGATCCAGAAGATGCCCAGCGCCTCCGACGGGTCGTCGCGGCACTCCCACACCAGCTTGGCGACCGACACATCCACCGAAAGACTATACTCTGGCTTCGTCAAGCCGAAGTGAGTCATCCATTCCACCGACTTGGTCAGGTACGACTCCTGCTTCTTCGGGGACGAAGGCGTGGACTCCTCGATCATGTACTCATGCAGCGGGTGAGCAACAATGCGCTCCATGATGTCGCCCGTCACGTTGTTCGAGAGCAGTTTCTGCAGAGCAATCGTCGGGTAGAGCGACTTGCGGCCCGTGACATCCGGCAGCAGACCGCGCATCAAGAATTGGATGCGCGACCACGACAGACCAGCGAACAGAATGTTACCCTGTCTGTCCAGACCACGACGGCCAGCACGACCAGCCATTTGCTGCACCATCAGCGAGGTCAAGACATTGTCGGCAGTGTCTTCGCAGAAACAACACGTACGGAACGGCATGTTCACACCGTAAGCCAGCGAGTCATCCGAGAACACAACAGCCAGACGACCAGCCTGGGCAAGCGCCTGCACAATGCGCAGGTACGCCGCAGGCAGGTTCTGATTGTAGATAGCAATACCACGGCGCAGCGAACGCACAAGAGCGTGGCCGTCATCCGAGTCCTCCGACAGTTCACGACGCAGCTGCCACTTGATCTCCTTGAACTCCGTGGCAGTAAGGCGGGACCCAGCGGGGGTCAGCACGAAGTCGGGGTGCGGGGCATAAATATCCGGAGGAGGCTTCTCCTCGAATGCCTGTGACTCGCGGTCGTCCTCCTCCTTGCCCTTCGCCTTCACCTTAGCCTCACGCTTCTTCATTGTGGCCTTGTTCTTCTCCCACTCGGCGTACTCAAGCTGCACCTTCTCACGGAAGTTCGGGTATTTCGCAGTCTCAGCCGCCTCAATGGATGCCAGGAGCTGGTTGAAAAGCTGACGACACCGAACGGAGTCGAGCTGGAAAGCAATCGCAGGCACAAGGTTCTTGCCGCAGAGCTGGTTGACAAGTGCGTAGACATCGACCGTGCTGGTAGGGTTGATGTCACGCGGGTCATGCAGCTCCACAGTGACATCCTGCAGACTGGCTGGGGGTGCGAAGAACTCAAGAAGCGACTGGGTCGCCTTCGGCTCCTTCGAAGCAAGATCCTCCAGGCGCTTCTTGATCTTGTCTTCGTACTTCTTCGACTCCATCAGCGTGATGCGGTGCGTGCGCTTTCCGAGATCCACCACATACTCCTCGTCGTCGTCATCGTCGTCCTTCTTGGACTTTTTGTCCTTCTTGGACTTCTTTTCTTTCTTTGACTTCTTGTCCTTTTTGGTCGCAGCGGCAGGAGCAGCAGTCTCGCCCTCCGTCTCGTCCTCCAGCTCGAAGAACTTGTGCGGGTCCACGTCTTCAATGAGTTCCGCGGAGTAGAACTTCTCCATGGCCTGCCACAAGGCAAAGGCATCGCGAGGAGTGAACGCCAGGTCTCCAGCATCGAAACCAATCGTCGTCAGGTAGTCCAGTGTAACACCAGCACACGGGTGCAGGTACACCATCTCCTGCTTCTTGTTGGCGTTCTCGTCCTTGGCCTCCTCCTCGTACCAGATAATACGCTGCAGGTTAATGAAACGGCCCTTGTACTCGAGCAGGTGAATATCCCGCGAGAGGTGCGACTCCCACCAGCTCTTGAGCTTCTCGGCGTTGCCGATGGTAGCGGACAGCGCCAAGAAAGGGCACGTGACCGCCTTAATAATGCGCTCCAACGCGTCACCCTCGGGTCCGTTCAGGTCGTGGACTTCATCGTACACGGCGTACTGGAAGTCGTAGCCAATGTCAATGAGCGTCGACTCGACGGCGCGCGGCGTGCCGACCGCAATCCGGAATCCGGGCGGCAGGAACACGGTTCCCTCCGTGATGAGAGCCACCGATCCCTTCACCATGGCTTGGAAGAGCGCCGCCACCTGCCACGCCAGAGGGTCCGTGGGGACGATGAACAGCACTTTGCCGCCCACGACGGACACGTAGGAGGACAGCACCGTCTTGCCGGAACTCGTGGGCGCGCACACAATGACCGAGTGGTTCTCGTCAATGTGTCCCAGCACGGTGCGCTGCCAGTCGTCCAGGATGAACTTGTTCATGTGGTGCATGTTGAGCGGAGGCAGGCGGTCGGACATCTCCGTGAGCTGCCACTCGATCAGGTCCTTGCCGGCCAGGTACTCGTTCACGACCTTGACGTACTTGCGGTATTTCTTGTGCACGGCGTTGAGCTCGGCGAGCAGCTTGGCGTCCTCGTCGTCGTCCATTTTCTTCTGCTTGTCGTGCTTTTTGCGTCCGTCGAGGCCGCGTTCGGGCATGAGTTTGGTGCGCTGGATCTCCCAGAGCGTGTCCACGGCGTCCGTGAACTCTTTTTTCTTGCAGCAGTCGCGCAGGATCTCGTAGAGCTGCTTGAGTCGGCCCGTGGGAGTCACCATCTTCATGTCCAGCAGGTTCTTGGCCTTCTTGACGTTCGCGAGCTTCTCCTCGTCCACTTTGCTCTGCTTCTGGGCCTTGTCCTTGGCCAGCTGCATGCGGATCAGGTCCGCCTTCTTGAGCTTGCCGCCGGCGGGGGCGCCGCCCTTCTTGTCCTCCTTTTTATTGTCCTTAACGGCGGCCTGCGCCTCCTCCTCCTGCTCCTCGGGCCACAGGTTACGCGGGTTGAAAGGGTTCGTGGGCGCCAGGTCGCGCAGGATCACGGGCATGCGGTCGGGCCAGACCTTCTGCCAGTTGACGTCGTACATGTCCGACTTCTTGTCCCCCATGGCTGCTTGGACTCTTGGGCGTAAGGAAGAAAAGTGGGTTCGTTTTGGGTTGGCACCAACCGTTCAAAGTCAGCTCCCCCGCGTCGCCATACAAACAACAAGGCTACACATGTCGCAGCAGGATCTTGGTGTTCGCGCACATCTATAGATGTACCGCCACACCGCCAAATTTTATTGGTGCGAATATGGCCACTTGAGGATTATCAGCACAATGGTGAGAGCGTTTGGCTGTCAATGCGAGGGACCTCCCTGTCTCACTAACTGCATGTGTCGGACAGAACCGCCTTCGGATGCTGAGCGGCTCGCACAACGCGCTGGCGCTGGCGGCGGCGGGCGCCTT
>JAHWLE010000939.1:0-15726 GCA_024679135.1 Phytophthora foliorum
CGCTCGCGCAGCAGCCTCCTTCTCCTCTTGCTCCTTCTTGGCGGCAGCGGCCGCCTCCTGCTCCTCTTTCTCGGACGTAGACGGCCCGAATGTGCTGCCCATGCGGCGGAACCAGCTCACCACAGGGTTTTCAGACTCGGGTTCCTCCTTACTTGGCTCGGGAGCGACCTCCTCTTCACTCTCCTCCGAAGAGGACTCTTCCTCCTGAACAGACTCCCCCGGACTTGCCGTCTCTGCTTCAGCCTCCGTTTCAAACGTCGAAGCAGGCGCTGCGACAGAGTCCTGCTCGGTCTCCGTAACTGGTGCCTCCACGAGATCGGGCTCAATGGGACTTTCGGCGGGTGAACTGGCCATCACCGACTCCCTCGCCTCGACAGCCTCTTCCTCTGGGACTGTCGAAACGTCCTCGGACGCCTTCAAAACGGCCACCGGAGGTTCAGGGATCGACTCTGTCGGCTCTGCAGCTGTAGTCTCAACCCGAGCGGGCACTGCAGACTCCTCCTCCACGACTGGAGACTCGGGCTTTTCTTCCAACTCAGGAGCGACAATCTCTTCGTCCACCTCCTCCGTCTTGATCTCCTTCACTTCCTTGGCAGGCTGTCGAGGAGCAACAGCCTTCTCCGCCTTTGCAGCCTTGGCCTTCTCCACGTTACCCTTCATCGTTGACACCACAGCAGCCTGGATGGCGCCGTCGACGAGCGTTTTGCGTCGCAGCATCGCGATGTACTTCTTGGCCACGGTGCCGCCCGTCAGCTCCTTGCCCTTCCGCAGAGGCTGGACCTTGATCTCGGCCTGTGGTGAGAGCATGGCCTGCTGGTTGTCCTCCTCGCCCTTCACGGAGTCTTGCTTCTCCTCAGGATCGGTCTCCGCCACTGCTGGCTTCGACTCGAGCTCAGCGGGGGCGACCACTTCAACCTCGTGGGCGTCTTCAACCTGGACCTCCTGGTCTGCTTGGTGGTCGTCTTCAACTTCAACTTGGTTGTCCTCTGCCGCAGTTTGGTCCTCGTGGACATCCACGTCATCGTCCTCGATCCCACTGTCCAGGAAGTCGTCCGCCGCGTCGTCATGGCCGGGCATGGGCGTATCCAGCAGGAGCTCCTCGGCCGCGGAGCTGCCCTCGCTGGCCGTGCGCTCGTCGTCGTCCTTGATGCCCAAGTGCTCGGGGATCTGCAGTAGTTCGCTCAGCAGCGCTTCCATGCGTCTCGGGTGGCCGCGCATGTCGAAGTAGGCGAGCGTGCTCAGCAGGAAGTCGTCCAGTTGTTCCTGTCGCTCCTCGGGCGGGGGCGAGAAGAACAGTCCACCCTTGGGCGGAAAGTCCACCGTGAAGTGCTTCTCGAGTGCCGCAAGGCGCGTGTAGAACTGGTAGAACGTGTTGTAGCGGATGCCCAGTGACCACGTGCGGCTGTCGACCTCCACTTCGGTGGTGTAGGCGTGGAACGTAGTGTAGTCGAACCCCGTGACGCGAGCGTCGATCTCCCTCATCTTGGCGTTGGTGCGTGGGCGTCTTGGGCGGATGCAACGTTGGCGCCGTCGACTTGACCGAATCAGACTCGGCTCGAGCTGGCGGATCGAAAAGTGGGAGTGCGGGGAGTTATGCCTAAGAGGCGTGCGATGAAGGCTTCAAGGCCAAGTTTTTATTTTTCGAGGGGTGCAGGTGCTGAACAGATAGTGCATGTCCCCAAAACGCGATCCAGAGTGAGATCCCAAGCGACACCGAGCTCGGTAGACCTGCACATTTTGTGCCCCAGCGGCTAGATAGCCTCGGCAGTGCGACTTCTTGTTCATCGAAGTGCAAAGGCCAAGCTTGTTCTCCAAATCTCCCGAGATTTTGGCTGCTTTTTGATTATTTGTGAACTTTCCATTACTCGCTGGCCTGCACAGCGGCGAGGCATGCATTTCCGCGACGTCCTTGAAGGCTACAACTCGTGAATTAGTTCGCATTACCTCTTGATCACCGCAGGCTGTTTTCGCTGAGCGAAAGCGGCAGCCGCAGTCCTGGTCCCAATGCTATTAACAGACAGGTTCGCAGCGCAGATGGCTCGAGGCTGCAGGCACAGTAACTTACTGTACCGCCCGCAGCTGAAAACTTGGTAACTTTTCCATTCAAATCTCTATACAAAATTCAACGCTGGGAGTCTCACACTTGGCCCAAAGCGTCGCACTTCAACTTGCCCCAAGATCGCGGCTTGTCCACGGCGCGACTAACTGATCGCTGGCGCCAGCGGGCAACGCAAACGGCAACGCAAATGCTCGACCGTTCCGGTCGCTTTCCAAGGGCGCTGCCGCATTTTCCACCGCGGAGCGAGCGAGTTCGCTGCTGCGCGCGAATTTTGCGAGGCTCATTTAGGCCGCCTCCGTCCTCGCTCGCATTGCGACATTGGACGAGCGGATAGCCATTCCACGAGGCCGGCGCCGCAACCTGCGCGCAGGACGCCCCGCAATAGCTGCGGACCCTCGTTTTTAACAAGCAGCGATTTTTCGGGTCTGGCTGGCAAAAATCGACTGAGCTGTCTCAATCATATGCTGTGCCGGATGTTTGCAAGTTGAAGTCAATGGTCCGCAGCTCTCGCTGTTTCCAAGGGAACCAAGGCGCAGTCGCGATGTTGTCCAGGTCGACGATGACTGCAGCTAAGATTCGCTACGGTTACTTGCGTCACTTTTGAAGCTGATACTAACTGACGATACTGAACAAATACTACTATTGTGGATTTTACTGTTGGGATTGAGCGCCCAACCTGCCTGCAACTTATCTGCGAGCGAGCACCATGGGCAGCAACAGCGCGACGCACAGCACCACCAGGTTCGTCTTCTTTAGGCAGCGGCGCCGGATGAAGCCGAGCAGGGACTTGGGCAGATAGGCAGCGATCCAGGACGAAACGCGTCCGCTCGTGGCGAGCTCCTTCTGCTCCTCCTTGTCGATCGGCACGATCACTACCGGCTCCTTGGCAGCCAGAGGCTGGACAGGAGCCTCTGCTGCCACAGACTCCTCTTTCTCTACAATGGGCTCGACAACTGGCTGCTGCACCTCCACAGGCTCCTCCGAGCGGGTCTGTACAGCCGTCTCTTCGACTTTTTGTTCAGCAACAGCGGTCTCTGTAGCAGCCTCCTCCACAGGCACTTGAGTAGCAGCCTCTGCTTCACTTTCTACCGTCTCCTCAATAGGAGCAGGATCTTCCTCTTTCGTCACTTGTTCTTCCTCCGCAGGATCCTTTTGTGTCTCTGCGTCTTCATGGACAACAGGTGGCTCCATCTCCACTGGACGAGGCTCTTCCGATTCCTTAGCAGTAGCAACCTCCTTCTCTTCAGTGGCCGGCAGCTCTTCCTCCTCCGTTGCCTCCTGCTCTGCTTTCTTCATCTCCGACTCCTTCTCGACGGTCGGGGGCTCGTGCAAGGGCTCGTCCAGCACACTCTCGGTGCTGGTGGAGACGTCGTCGTCTTCGTGCTCGGGCGACTTGAGGTGCCGTGGCACCTTGAGCAGCTCGCACAACAGCTCCTCCAGCTCCGTGGGGTAGCCCTTGGCCGCGTAGTAGGCGAGAACCTGCTGCAGGAAGTCCTCGAGCTGCTCCTGGCGCTCCTCGGGCTTGGGCGTGAAGAAGAGCGAGCCCTTGGGCGGGAAGGCGCAGTGGAAGGCCGTCTCCTGCAGCACGAGCTGGTCGTAGAACTCGTGGAACTTGCTGTAGCGCAGCCCGAGGCGCCAGCGGTGGCCGTCCACGTTCACCTCCGTCGTGTACGCGTGGAAGGACGAGCGGTAGAAGCCCGTGACGTGCGCCGAAATGGCCTTCATAGCCTCCAACGGCGCAAAAGCGAAAGTGAGCCAGAGGTCTCCGCAGTCGGCAATTTTTTGCTGCGAGTGGACTGCGCCTTTCTTCTCGCAAATCAGCTTCATTCCTGCCAGGATGGACAGAGCGCTGCGACATTGAAACTCGAGGCGGGCCAATGCGAGCCAAGGCGTTGCTCATGCAAAAGGAGGCGGAGGCGCGCTCGCCACAGGACGAAAAGCGGCGAAAGTATCGGGATAGCGAGCGCTTTGCATCTCTTTTTGCGCGAAATGGTCGCGCTTGCGTTACAGCTAAATCTGGACATTTGTTTGTGCAGACTTCAAAATATGTGACAGCGTCGCCGTCATTTGCCCGAATAGAAGCCCGATCTTGAAAGGACGTTGAAGTTGTGGTCTCATATTGTGTACACTTGTCTACTTTACCTGAGCTCGCTATACACTGCCCATTTGCTTGTAAGAGAAAGATTGTCTTTGGCATGAAGCTAGAGGAGACTCGTCTTGATTCACCTCATGATCCTGTGTGCTGCGGGCACTATCCACGCTGGGGCTGAGCACGGGGCAATCCCCACTCATGGAGGCCAGCATGGGCACACTACGGGTCATTGTACGACCCGGTGCTCGGACGTTCCTATCTTCTCTCTCCATCTCTTTACGCGCGCGTCGATCTCGTCGATACCCTTTCCAGAGTGAGCCTAGCGCCACGATCAATAGCGCGAACTCCATAGCCACAAGAAGTACAGGCGCGAATAGATCCATGCCTTCGCGCTCAACGTACTTGGTCGAGTTTCTCACAAGAAACGAGACGGCCACGAGGTAACCAAGTCTTTCAGCGAGGTACGTGGCGCTGGTGATGTCGACGGCATCCACGTAGGCAATCAACGCGTGCAAGACGCAGACGGTGAGGAGGAAGTACACGACCAAGAAATTCTTGCCCACTTCCGTCGTAGAAATGACCAGGTGAACGATGCCCAGCGGAGCGAGGAAGTCGTTGAACCGATCCCAAAACACTTGCAACGCGATACTTGCTTTTTCGTACCTGGAGCCCTTGACGGCGTCAGCACCCGGGAGCCCAACGGCAGACCGACCAAGCCCTTGCAACGCTCGTCCCAAGCTGTCAATTGCCCGGGCTGCAGCGATAGCGCAGATCAGATCCGCCACTAGCGCGTTGACACCTCTCTTGAGCGTGAACAAATTGTTCTGGACGAAGACAACGCCGAAAACGTAGACGGAGACCGGTAACAGCGCTGCCTTGGCGATTATAACACCCACAGCAAAGTAATTCACGTTGCCAGCATTACTGCGAGCTGCCGTCCATGCCATCTCACCCAGGCGCTTCGATGAGTACAGAACATACCATCGAGCAAGCAGCGAGGTCATGAGCACTGTCGAGAATCCAATTGCAAGGCGCAGCACAGTGTCATCCGCTTCTTCCATGAGGTTTTCCTCGGTCGTGTTTTGGTTGTGTATCAACAGCCCCGGCATGACCTGCAAGTCAGCGGCACCGGTGGATTCGTAGAAGTTGAGAACTACCAACACCGAGTAGGCGCAATCGAGGAAGGCAAATACCCACTCTTTCGTTGGAACACCATGCAGCACCGTCTCCTTCCAGACACCAAGACGTTTGAGCTCCATGCACTGTTTGAGCACGCTGTCGGATCGTTGTGGCTGCATACGATGTGGGTCATTGAGCACTTCCCGACACTCCCCTGGAGTTGCCGCCTCGACGCCATCAACGTTTGGCACGCTGCATACACTGGATCCGGCGGGACTCGGGAAGACTTCGCTGCTCGGAGTGTTGTTATCCCCATTAGTCGGCGTCATTGTGAGTCGCTGGGCCCTCGCTACTCGTCGTCGTTCCCGATGGCGGTGGCGGCCTTCGTACAACCGTAGCGCAGTCAGAACAACGTCAGCTACCAAGAAGACGACAGCACCTGCAATGTCGTTGTCCAGGACTGGAATCACCTCGATCACGCTCATGCCCATAACGATCGTCATGACCGTCACGTATCGATGAAGCTGGTAGGACAAGCGTTCAGGGCTTGAGCCTCTCTGGCAGCACGTCCAGCTCGCCCAAGCCATGGATGGCACCTCGGAAATGAGCAGTATCATCTCGCTCTGGTTCAGGAAGGATGACACAATGCCGCAGTCCTTCCAGCGGTCGAAAAACGTGAGGATTAGCCGCTTGGCGGTCACCTTCCCGTGTTCTTCCTGCTCACCCCAGTCGTAAATGACCTCGCCTCGCGTTCGACTTACCAGCCACGTGTGCGCAATGGCAATCGCGTCCACGAGTTCGCAGACAACGAGAATGAGCGCGCTGCATAGTGCACTCATCTGCTGCTTCCACTCCAAGCCTTGCGAGCTATTGAGACGCAGCGACACGTACAGCAGGAAGAAAACCTTGAGCAGTGCGATGACCGGTGGCAGGTATCGCCTTCTGGTTGTGAATTTCATCGCACAGGTGCAGTCCAGCATAGCGCTGCGCAGACTCCACTGGATGAGCCTCGTGCCCCACACGATAAAGAGACTCATGACGATTATGACCATGAGCACTTGAGGGACGTGATCCATCACCACCGGCAGCAAAAGCGGCGCGTCGCCGCCGTCCAAGTCTTCAGCTTGGAAGCAGTTGACGACGGCGCCGGCCACCGCCACCTGCTCGAAGCACAGCACGAGGAACTCGAACACACCGAGCTCCGATGGTACGATGCCATTCTGTTGCTCCCGTAGCCAGCGATAGGACTCTGCTGCGCGTTGCAGCATGAGTGCCGAGAATCACGGGACTCGGTCAACCAAGTGATGTTGATGTGAGCTGGGGACACCGTACTGACTTGGGGGAGAGCACCAGGAAGTTGGTGATTATCACACCCACGAGGTTACAGCTCCATGCACAATCGCCAAGTCGCTCGATCGCATGGATTGTGATTGCCATTTGGCCACTTGGCACCAGAAACCGCATGGCGAATTGTCTGGGCAGTGCAAGCTTCAGGTGAAGCACGCGCACGTAAACCACCTTGCAGACGTTCTCCCGCAAAGTGCGGCAGCATGGGCTCAGCCACGCTACAGCGATCCTCGGAGCTGCAGTATCCTGGAAGGAGCTACCGGTGTCACGTCGCTAGGGATGAATCATCAAGCTTCAAAGGCACTAATTAGGAGGGTGGACCTCGCTGGAAAGCTTCGGCGAGTTGGCATACTCTGGTAGCAGACAAGTGGGTGTCGACTTGAGCTACGCCAAGCTTAGAGTGAGATCCTGCGCAGTCGATGTCGATTAACTGTCTTGCAAGGGTGGAAACCATGTCGCTCCCCACAGACAGGGCCAAACCTAAGTTTTATTATCGCTTCATCAGTGATGCGGACAGGAATCTTGCTTGTGGAGCGTGCGATGCCTTGATGAACCCCTTGTGTTCTACCTGAAGTTGCACAGACGAGTATATTGCGTTCACGTGCTCCCAGTGCGCGTTCCTGGTGAAAGGTATTACGACAAAACTAGTTAAACCATTTGATGATCGATGAACTGGTCGAGTTATGAAGTGATGGATTCAGGTGGCTCATTTGAACGTTTGCTCCGTCAGAGCGCTCCGGTAGCCAAGACACACGATCGTGTCACTTTGGCTGCCAAAGCGTGCGCCACGGATTTCAATCTCAAATACTACAGTAGAGTGACTCTGGGCTGAACGGTTGTTGCTGAATACTATGAAGATAACGATTGTGGCATTGTGCCAGCGCAATTGACTCTCACGAGCGAATTCACCTACTCGGGACTCCCGAGCTTCTGAAGCAAATTCTGGATTCTGAAGTATAATTGGAGAACAGGCTTTATTCGAACAGTGACTGCAACTATTTTGCGATGCCTGGTGGCGTTCACCATGAACGTGATTGTTGCGAAGTTATTTGGCTTAGGCGAATGCCAGTTTCGGAATCCGTGTACCATGATAGTTTGATAGACAATTAGAATTACACTCGTGCTTTGAAGGCGACATTTGTTTGTTTGTTTGTTTTTTTTTTTTTTTTTTTTTTTGGGGGGGGGGGGGGGGGGGGCAACAGTCTAGATACGAACCACCCTTGCTTATGATAGCAGTGAGTGTGCTGCTACATGTACCACAAATTACTTTCGCGAAAGAGCTCATTTGCATTCCACGTTCAGCATCTTGCGCCTCTCGACTGCGCTAATGACAATTTTACTTTCGCAGCAAGCGCATGATACCTGCTTACGGAAACTTACAAAGTCGGATCTGCTGCAAAGAGTCCTGCGCTGACTGATGACGCTTCTCCCCAATTTGTAGTAGCCCTGACGGCTATGAGGCGTTCTAAGTGGGCAAAAGCACGCCAGGTCCTGGGCAGCACTTTCGAGGATTCTGTACTCTAGTATTTACAATTGACGGGAGATGCCACGCGAGTGTTGGTTCAACCACGGGCTTCGTTGAAACTCTGGATGAGATAGACGGATCTACAACAGTGATTCTCTACGACAACGTGAAATGCAACGTAAAACGAAATCCCATTGTGAACAAATTCCCGAAAGCAGACCTGGATTTATAAGGCAATCAAAAACTACAAATTGCCAGAAGAAAAGTATCGGCGACTTCTGCCACAGCTACCAATATCGACGACAGCAACGCCACGCCGTCAAAAACAATATCCTGTGCGAAAAAAAAAACATCAGCACAAATATCAGCAAAATTGCGGTGGGCCCAGCTGCCTCCCGGATTTCTCGACTGGTTTTGAGGCGTCCAAGTCCGTTTTGCCGCTGCCTGCAAGTGCATTTCAGCGCTGATGGGGCTGATAGCCAGCGATAGCGATGCTAATACCGAGAAATTCGTCTACACGGCTGGTCGAAATGGCGACGTGGGCTTATAAGGTAGGCATATATTCCCAGAAAGAGACCGAGGCAAATGAGCAACAGCGAATCGTATCCACTTGAGAGCTTTTTCTGGTCCGCAGGTTTTGCCTTGGTGTGAAAATCTTCTTTTTTTACGAATTCGGCAGATATCCCGGAATGATCGACAACGATAGTCGCTGGCTGGAACCTTTTCCATTTCGGTGGGTTCGAGGCAGCACCACGTTGCAGCTGAGTGGGAATTCCGCTGGTCATGTCCGGGCCTAATCAATTTTGGCCATTAAATTGAACTGTCGCTAATGTCAAAAATTTGACTAAAAAACAGTTCCAATCGCGTTTGCAGTGCACCCCGCTCGACCTTCATGGCAGCCACACTGGTTCGCTGGAAGAGCAAACCATGCCAAGCCTGCCTGAAAAAAAGCGCAACAGCAGGTTGTGGCGTCGCCTCAAAATGCCATCAGCTGGGTCGTGCAGTTGTGGGATAGGACCGTCCCGATAAAACGTGTCACGGTCTCATTTTGTCACTGGGCTCCACTATACCGCTCCGAATCTGAACATAAACCGCCCCCTTTCCCCCTTATTCCGGAATCGTCCAGCCGTCGTCCAACACCATTCGGCCTTCGTATCATCGGCGACGGCACGCGAGACTTTCGGATGAAAATGGAGCGCGGCCCGAGCTACGCCGAGTACGAGGACGGCGCACAGATGAACAGGTTGCCTGACACGTCCCCGTCGAGCTCCGAGGGCCTCGTGAAGCGCGTCAACATGCCCACGACCACGGGCCGCATCATGGACCGCAAGGACGCGCTGTTCCAGCGCTCCAAGGGCCAGTGGAAGTGCGTTAACTGCGATTTACAATAGAAGTACATGTAGAGACCGTTGCTGATGGGTGGTGTGCTGGTATGACTGCAGCATCCGACGCCAGAAGATGCCCCACTACTGGAAGCTCTACATGCAGGACCCGTTCCACACGGTCGTCAACATGCGCCTCAGCAAAGTATTGGGCTCCCTCATGTTATCGGTGCGTCGCAGCGGCCTGTTCAGGTTGGATGGGGCTTGGACTTGACACTCTAACTGTTGTCTTGGGGTGCAGTATATCGTGGTCATCACCGTGTTCGGCGCGCTGTACATGACGCCGCCCGACCAATGCAAGCTGGCCATCTACTCGTTCTTCGACGGCTTCTCCTTCTCCGTCTCGGTGCTCTTCACTATTGGCTTCGGTACCAACGGAGGCGACGTGTTCTTCGGAGACTGCGTCTGGGTGCAGACCATTATCACGCTCGAGTCCTTCTTCGGCATTTTGCTGGACGCGCTGGCTATTGGCATCATCTTCCAGCGCTTTTCGCGAGCTCAGGCTCGTGCGAACACCATCGTGATGAGCACCCACGCCTGTGTCCGCCGCATTCGTGGCCACCTGTACTTCATGTTCCAGGTTTGTGAGATGCGCAAGCACCAGCTCGTCGAGGCCCACGTGCGCATGTATGCCATCCGACACGACGTGGAGTTTGGCGAGCACTACTATTTCCAGTCGTACCCGATGCGCATCCAGCACCCCGATGACGACCTTGGCGGCATGCTGCTGCTTGCGCTGCCTTCTGTTGTGGTTCACCGTATGGACGCCTGGAGTCCGTTGCTGCGGCCGAAAAGCGCTGAGACCTGCGGTCTGCACCATAACCCAGCCAGAGGCTATCTGTTCCCAGAGCCGCTGTGTCGTGAGGCCGACGCTCAGAGCGGCGACCGTGACGGCACAGTGAACGTCAACCAGGCCACCAACCCGGTACACAACACGTGCCGTTGCGCTACTGGTAACGCGGCTAATGGTGACGTGCACGCTGCAACGCAGCCACCTACCGTTGAGGAGATCAAGCAATACTGGGCAGAGTCGCAGGTACGTACCAATTCGTCCGTATCGAGCAATTGTCGCGTCCGGAAGCTAACGAATCCTTTTTTGTCCCTTTGTCTTTTTCAGCTGGAGGTGGTGGTGCTTGTGGAAGGCATTGACGCCGTCACTTCAGCGACGATCCAGGTGCGGCATTCGTACAAGGCGGAGGATATCATGTTCAACCACCGCCACGTGAACTGCGTGGACGTGGATCCGGAGACTGGCGGCGCGGTGATTGACTTCCGTCGATTCCACGAGACGAAGCCAGTGGGCTCGGAGTGCAATAAGGTGGCTGGCAGCTTCTACTGACCGAATCAGTTGCGGTTGTAAATCCGTAGACAGCAAGTTTGCAAGGAGAGAGCGCCGTGTACCAGATAAGTTGCATACTTTAGATTACCTTCCAAAACCTTAGCCACACCCACGACAATGCTTTGACTGGTAGTGCGTTGAAGTGTTGATGAGACGCCTGTCAAACCAGCGATAAATCTCGCGCGCGCAACTGATAACTTACAGTCGACGCTGTGCGGGCACGCTCGAAAACATGTCTGCATCTTCACGCTGTACTGCACTTCAGTGGGGAAGCACAATTTTGAAGTATACGCCGTTAAAACCTCACTGGTCGATTCGCCGAGAATATCGCAATCCGCGACAACCATTATACTACAGTAATACCCCCAACATGTCCAATGGACATTGTCCATTCCTGCTTCTGCGTTTGTCGCCCTCCAAATCTCACAGTTGCAAAGTCGAAAGCTCAGCATCAACGACGGCGCTGTTGTGGCTGTCGCGTTCACCCCATCGCCCTTGCAAAATGCAGCAGCGACATGGGTCCCCACCATCTGACGTAGGATGGAAAGCACTGCGAAAGCAAACCAGTGCGTTTCTGAGCTCGCGCATTGCGGTGTTGTTAATGTTGGCCGGCGCCGAATGAAATGGCACGTCGCAGGCTGCAAACAACGCCAAGCAGCCAAAGCACTCGTCGGAAACGGAATCTGCAGCGCAGGGCTTTTCCCTCAACAGGGACCGATTTTCATGATAATCCCGAAACAGGGACCAAGTCCCCAAGCAGAGACCTCTGCCATTTAGAAATAGTGTGGACTACTGTAGTGTTGGTAACAACGATTAATATCGACGCGCAGTCGAACCAAACCAACGGCCCCAACACAATCGACACCTCTTACGCAACGCTAAATCACCACCGACCGCACTGTCACCACCCTGTGGTCACCAACGCTACAGCCTTCACGGACGGTTCTCCGCCTTCGTCTACGTGCCCACTAATACCGCTGACTGGACGCTCCTCCCACGACTTCAGACGCCAATGCAGGCGACACCTCAGACACCGTGGCCAGAAACAGCAACCACACCTACGACACAGTCGTCGACCAGTTCTTGGGCAGTGAGGTCTCAAGAGCAACGACACCGACGGCACGGACTGCTCTTCTCTGTGAACAGCAACGACTTTAACTGCCACGACGTCTCAGCCTCCGTGGACACGTACGCCCCGGACTACTCAGTGCTTTCCGAGGTGACTGACGACTACTATGACTTCAAGAGCTTTGATCGACCTCGATACAGATTATGGAATTTCAACATTGGAGTTGATGCAACAATTTACGTGTGTGACGAAAGCTACAGAATATTTAGAGGACTACTTATACAACAAGAACAAGCAATGCGTGAAGAAGAAAAACACTGGTAGAAAAAGTAAGACATATCTTTGTAGTGACATTGGTTGCAAATGGGAAGTTCGTATCACGCGTAAAAAGAACGCGGATGGAACACACAGGTACGTATCAACACTCACCGACCGGCACAACGACTTTTGCACCTCAATTGCCAACCCGAACCAGCGACAAAGGGTTAAATTGCCTACCTTTCGAGCGGCAGTAGCTACTGATAGACGTATGAAACGAAAAGCAATCGTATCACTTGTTCAGGATAGAGATCATGTAAATCTGCAACGACACCGTTCCACACTCTATCGGGCTAAAGACGAAGTAGTCAAGAGTATTGAAGGTGAGTGGGCCGTTTCGTTTTTTGGAATTCCTGCTATGCTAGCGGAAATGCGCGAAATCAATCCAGGTACCAGCGTGCATTTGGAGGTAGATCAGCATCAGCGATTTTTAAGAGCTTTCCTCGCACTAGGCCCCAACGTACAATCACAGTGCGGACTCTTACCGCTTTTGGGGTTTGACGGAGCCCACTCAAAGCACCCCAACTACAATGGTGTTATTTTATCGATGATAGGACGCGATGGAAACAATAGCAACGTTACGCTCGCTACAGCCCTTGTTCACGTTGAAAACGAGGACAACATTTTATGGTTCATTCGAATGTGTCATGAAGCTGGTGTCGAGCTAGAAGATCGCGTCATGTTCTGTGATCGTGGAAAAATAATTGGTGCAGCTCAACGATTTTTTTCTTCAAGTGGTATTCGTATTCATTTACGTTACTGTACTGTTCACTTGATGAGAAACATTCGCAAAACCTGTCGATTGTCAGGGAAAGATTTCGAGAAACTCGTTTGGAAAGTACAAGCTGCTAAGAACCGTCAAGACTTTCGTTCAGCTATGCGAGAACTGAAGCGCTCATATGGGGATACAGTCTTTCAGTACGTGAAAAAAATAAAACCTTGGCGTTGGATTGTACATGCAAACATGTACAGTTACGTCCTATCCCAAGGCCAAGTTGATGGACACAACGATTTGGAAGACGACGCGGATGGTTTTGATGGCGGATCTGAAGGCGGAAATTCGGTGCCCAGTGAAGACAATAAACATCCTGATATTGATGAACGCAACACAGACACCGTAGCTACTACTGTATCGGACCACCATAGTACAGAAGACTGGGCGGCTTTGCCCTTATTTGAATGGAGATCATCCAATTTCGTAGAGTGACAACAATGCAATGTTGGAGAATGGTATACGACTGGCTGCCCCATTTGACGCTCTGTACAAATAGGCTCTGGTCGAGATGGAGCGGTTCACTCGCCGCAACAAGAATTTGGTAGACTGGCAAAAAAATTGATCGCGATTTGACACCTTATGCCAAAGAGTTATGGGAAATGGAAAAGAATCTCGCAGGTCAGGTTTTGGTGATAAGATCATCGCCAACGATGTCATATGTACTACACACAGGTAAAGCACGAGCGATCGAAGTGAACCTAGATCCTCCATCGTGGATTTGAACCACATGAGAATCGCATGCAGACATACCAGCAGCTCTTGACGATCGTGGCATTATTGAAAGATCTGTGCTGGCTTTTCATACAAGCTATTTAGTGAAAGCGTATGCGGATGCCTTCGAGGGATAAACAATCGCTCTCCCTATTAGAGACATCGAGCCAGCATACGGGACCGTGAAGCCGTCACCGTTTTACAGACAAGCCGGGCGGCGAATTACCCGGCGCTTTGCTAGAGCGGGTGAAGATGCAAACACTATCAAGGCGACATATCGATGTCGAAATTGCAACGAAGAGGGTCATAACAAACGTACCTGTCGACGTCATGCCAACGACAGTGACGAATTATATGACCAACTGATAGGTTGTAGAGCTACTACCGATTGCTAACGTCCGCATTGAGATAGAACTCAACATGACAGATGACGGAACAGCGACAGAGACAACTGGTGAACAGCCCGCGGCGATTTCGGAGCTCACCGTCGTGCAAACCGAGATCGCTGCAAGTATTAATGACATTGGCAACTCTGATAACACCGTTGACAACTCCACGCTTGCCGAGTTCGAGGCGGAGGAAGATACAATACAAGTTGAACGTGACGGTGAACATGTAGTTGCAAACCGACTGTCCCCCGAATTTCTCCTTAGTTAAGGGTTAATGAAATAAATACAACAACCAAAATCGTTCGTGCTGACGTTGTCGTTGCTGTCCTCAGCGTCGGAAGTGTCGCTGGCAGCGGTGTCGAAGGTGGGCGTAGCGGAGGAGCGTACGTACCGTTGGTGTCGTCGCTATCCACGTCGTCAGAGACATCGCTATCCACGGAGACGGAGAGTCCGTGCCGTTGATGTCGATGATATCCCCATCGTAGGAAACGTCGCTGTCCACAGCGACAGAAAAGTTTATGTCGTCGGTGTCGTTGCTGTCCACGACGTCGGAGGCGTCATTGTCCATGGCGTCAGATGTTTCATTGAACACGAAGACGGATCAGTCCGTGCCGTTGGTGTTGTTGCTGTCCACCGAGTCAGAGACGCCACTGTCCACGAACTCTTTGGCGCCCGTGCTGTCGGTGTTGTTGCTGTCCACGGCAACAGAGGTATCGCTGGACACGTAGACGGGTCAGTCCGTCCCGTCGGTGTTGTTGCTGTCCACGACGATGGAGACGTTTCATTACACAGGAACTGATGCGCCGGCCTTTGTGCTCATGCGCACCAAGACCTCGGAGGGGGCGGGGCTGTGGTCGAACTTGCTGTGCTAGCTAACCAGGCGCTCTAGTCTGAGGCGTGGGTGCCCTCGGGGGTTAAGAGGTCGGAGAGGGTCGTGTCCCGTCGGTGGCGTTCGTGCCCATGGGGGCGTCGGAGAAGCGTTCGGTTGATTGGTTATGTCGGCAAGAAGAATTAGTGTGCAGGTTGCTGCCCACGTTGCTCTCTGTTCCCCACACTAAGTGGCCCACACTATTTCTAAATGGCGAGGTCCCTGCTTGGGGACTTGGTCCCTGTTTCGAGATTATCATGAAAATCGGTCCCTGTTTGGGGGAAAAGCCCCTGCAGCGCAAACCTCCCATCTTGCGCGCAAGCTGCCGCGCGCCGACCAGCACCGGCAGCATTTTGACTGGCCCTTTGTATGCCGACGCTCGCGTTTCTTCGCCCTCGCCAGCAAATCCTTTCACAAGCAAACAAACCCCAAGCAGCCTCCACGTACTTTATCGTGAACGTAAACGGGCCGATTTCTGCTTGGGAGCGGTGAGTTTTATTCACTTCAAGGTAGTTTTATTCAGTGCGAGCCAAAGTAGTGGTCCAGCGGCTCATTCGCGGATCCCCCGTCCAAGCAGCAAGTCCCCAGCTTCTCCTCCACCCACTCCACCATGGCCTTCCGTCAGGTGTTCAAGACGCAGACGCGCGCCATGAGCTCGAGCTCGCGCAAGTTCTTCGTGGGCGGCAACTGGAAGTGCAACGGCTCGCTGGGCCAGGCGCAGGAGCTCGTGGGCATGCTCAACACGGCCAAGATCCCGGCCGGCGTGGAGGTGGTCGTGGCCCCGTCGCAGGTG
>JAHWLE010000940.1:0-15705 GCA_024679135.1 Phytophthora foliorum
CATAACAGCAGCAACATATCTAAACAGGCGCCGCTAATTCGCAGTAGAAGCCGAGATATCGGCAGTAATCTGCCTCGAAATCGGAGGTCCTATCGATTTAGAGTGCACAGTAGGGGTCTACATGGCCACCGAAGCCCACGTATATTCCTGCAAGAGATAATACCCAACATAAAAGTGCGAAACATCTGGTGTCTGAAGTAAAGTACATTTTGTATCGCAATCAGAAGTGTGCAAATGCAACATAAAACGAGGATTATGAACAGAAAATCAACCGGTTTGTAGCCATTTTGGACATAAAATATCCAGTTTATTCGGCATTTTGCCATGTCGAGGCACTTCTCCTACTTCTTACTGCGACTTGTAACTACGTAAATCGAGATTTCAGACCTATGTGAACATGCATACCAATTTTCAAAGCGATAGCATTTCTCCTTGATAGGATAGGGTTGACCGTTTAGACCCTGCGGCCTGCTAGGGCCAATGCGAGTTAATACAGTCACTACCATGGTGAAGCCGCTCGTCTAACCTGTTCCGACGCATACCACTCGCATGACCAATGCGCGGTTCATCGCAGGCTCGTTGCGAAGGTGCAGGTCGATCTCCGAGATGAACTCGCCGGCGTTCTACGCAGGGGCCTTCAAGTCCGGCGTGCTTAACGTCGCTGGCGAGTTGAAGGCCTAATAATGCCGATACACATCTCGCAAATCCAGTAGACAACAAGCACCAGGTGACGTGGTCGACGTTATCCCGCGTTCTCGACAGCAAACTTAGTTGTAGCTGTTCCTCGCCCATAGGCAGGCACGAAATATTTACTGAGTGACTCAGCCTCACTCGCAGAGCGGCCAAACCGAGCCAACTCCAGACTCTAGGTACACATTTGCTCGCACAAAATTCACGCCATCTTCGCGACGAGCAGGTGGTCGCTCCTCCCAAACTAAACTTTGTATCCCCGAGCACTAGGAGTAGGACTCATCTCGGCCAGCTTGAAATTTCGAGGATTTGTCGTCCTTGTCTATGAGCGCTTTTTACCTGTCCTTCCTCTTCATGAGGGTGGGGCATTGCGAATTGGTTCCCGAGACTTTACAATCGTTTCGGTGGAAATGGGGACGACATCATCCGGTGTGTATCGGCTGGTGACATTGGCATTGGGTTGCACGCTTCTCCTCAATACCGTTAGTGCCGACTGTGCGGCCGGGTCGTCGACTCTCACGACTGAAGGATGTTCGGCCTGCGGGGACTTCGATTTGTGCTTGGGGTTCACGTCGGTGGACGAGTGTTCAGGTTCCGGATGTGAGACCGACGGAGACTGCACCTTCGAGTGCATGGGCGTGGCCCCGAACCTCTCAACGTTGGTTGTACTGATCGAGTTCGGCGGCTACAAGAGCTCCAAGGAAGTGGCGGCGGGAGGCTACAGCGACGAAGACTTGGCCGGGTACCCGGACTTGACGGATCGGTGGCCTTCCGCCAGCAACGACGATGTCACTGCTGTTAGTACAATCGGCCTGTCGTCTGCAGTCACCACGTTGTACGTTGAACAATTGAATTGCTGGTCGGGTCGTAGACTGATGTTTTTGTTTGAATGCAGCATCATGTCGGGGGGATCTTCAGATGTCGAGTACCCGCAAGGCAAAGTGGCGAGTGTCACGTTGACCTCGGACTTTATTTCGTCGGCTTCTGCGGTGACCAAGGTGGTGCTGCAGAACCTCGATCTTCGGGGCGAAGTGAGCTCGCTACCTAGTTATCTGCCGTCGTCGGTGGAGCAGATCGATCTGGGGAACACGCTCCTGTCGTCGTTTCCAGCAGAACTGAGCGGCTTTACATCACTTCGGCAGCTGTGCGTGACGAAGTCGTTTGAGCGTCGGCGTGATAGAATGCTCACTTGTATGACTGTGAATGCTCAGGCTCTTGGATTACAACTACATCACAACTGTGGACACTCTGGACGTCATTGACTCCATCATTACGCTGTACGTGACAACAGTGAGGACGGTCATAAGGCAGATCCTATTTTACTGACTTGCTTTTGGTTTTGTCACCGCAGGAGCATTGAGAGCAACAGCCTCACGACCTTCACGGGCGTATTTTCTAACCTGGAGTACCTGTACCTGGGTGCCAACAACTTGACGAGTATCCCCACTGCGATCTTTAGCCACTCAAATCTGAAGGCATTGTGCGTTGACTTGCTAGGCTGGAGATTTATTGCTGCTGGTTGCTAACGTCTTGCTCTCATTTTGGTGTGGCAGAAACCTTACCGGCAATTCGTTTACATCTCGCTCCTTCACACTAGACCAGGCAGACTTCTTGAGCAACTTGGAGACCCTGGGACTCTCCTCGTCCGATTTCACGGTGGGTCTGGAATGTGACGACATGGAGCAGGTTGTCGTACATGATGTGACGGTGTGTCTGAGCGATGGAGTCGCCACGTCAAGTAACAAAGCTAGCGCGTCGAGTTCAGCCGGCGTTGATGGATCTGAAGAGCAGACTACCTCTTCCGCGAGTTCCTCTTCATCAATGAGTATGATCGTTGGGATCATTTGCGGAGTATTGGCTGTAATCGTCGCTGCCATCCTCTTCATCTTTTATCGACGGAAGAAGAAGGGCATTAGACAGTCCAAGCTGAGCAGTACGGCTGAAGACCATTCTCTCTCTTCAGATCAACCGAGGCAGCCTTACGGTGGATTGAGGACCTCAACTGGTGTTCCTATGGGCATCCCGATGCGTGCGAGTGGAGTTGCCATGGGTATCCCAACATTAGGACCTGAAAGTGAAGCCAGTACAGGAGTCCCGACGACTGCGGAGGGTGCCTCAACATATCCGCTGACATCGCTAGATGCTCCTCCGACGAAAAAATCGGCCACGTTCTTATCTGTCTGGAACGACCCCGAGCTTTTGTCGCTACAGGTTCGCGTGGAGGACGTTGAGGATGTCAAACAACTAGGCAACGGAGCCTTCGCTACGGTTTGGCTAGTACGCTACCGCAAGTCGCAGATGCTGGCCTCGAAGCGACTTCGTCCAGAGCGCCGCACGAAAAAGCACACGTCAAATTTCGTGGAGGAGATCAAGCTGGTTGCCAACTTCGACCATCCCAATCTGGTGAAGCTCATCGGAGCAGCGTGGACGATCGAGAGTGACTTGCAGGCGCTCTTTGAGGTCATGGATGGAGGAGACCTTCGACAGTATCTTGCGGACGCCAGCACCCCTTTCGGCTGGTCATTCAGGAAGTTCGACGTCGCTATCGGAATTATCGAGGCGCTCGTGTATCTTCACTCGTTCGTGCCGCCGCTCGTTCACCGTGATCTGAAGTCGAAGAACGTATTGCTGTCGTCTGACTTCCAAGCGAAGCTGAGCGACTTTGGTACGTCGCGGTTCAGGTCCGTCGAGAACACGATGACTGCCGGTGTGGGTACTGGCCGATGGCTGGCGCCTGAGGTGATTCGTGGAGATACCGACTACGGTTGCTCCGCAGATATCTACAGCTTCGGTGCACTGCTCACGGAGCTGGATACGAACCAGATCCCGTACAGCAACACTCGCGGCTCGAACGGTAAGATCCTGTCGGACATGACAATTCTTCACCGAGTGGCGACGGGAAAGCTGCACCCCCAAGTTCGGTCCACGTGTGGAGCTTCCATGAGAGATTTGGTGAATCGCTGCCTCATTGAAGACCCATCGAAACGACCTGCCGCTACCGTCGTCGCGTACGAACTGCGTGTGATCCAGAAGGAGATGGCTGCGTCTCTAGAGTGCGAATAACTATTTGACACAGTGTAGGAACTATGTAGAAAAGTAATGTAGTTCCGTCGCTGATGATCTTTACAGACATCGACCGGCAACAGGTAACTGCACTTCCGGGCTATCCTCCACTTGTGGACGACGGCATGCACATTTCGCGACGATAGTCGGAATTGTCCATTTGGTCCCAAACTTTGGTTTTGGTTCACGAGCTACCTAGTGCGAGTCCTGCTGTTGCTACTCGGCGTTTGCGTGAGGTGCTGGCGGCTCTGAAGCTGGTGGTGCCGCCGAACATCTTTAAAATGAACACCTCTTTAGAAAATCGGCATCATCATGAAGCACGTTTTCGAGAATGCCCATCGTGACCCAATCTCACTGAGATTCTCAGCGACTTTACTGTCCTTCCGCTTGGCCATAGGACGGGCTCATCTGCCCAGACTGGTCCTCGTTAGTCGTTCCCAGCTTGTTTTGCGTCAAGGATTTGGCGTAGCAGTCCGCGTCTCCGACATCTTGGAGCCACCTGCTTGGGTGTCACTCCTCTTCATAAACAGCGGTGCCCCTTTGCTCAGTTCCGACTCTACCAACTGCGGGACGAAAGTCTCACATTGCGCCGGAAAATGGCAGCTCGACGTCTCACGGCGCTGGGGTGGGCGCTGATTGCCATCCCGAACTTCGTTAGCGCCGATTGCGCTGCGGGGTCTTCGACGCTCACCACCAAGAGCTGCTCCGGATGTGACGCCTACGATTTGTGTCTCGGCTTCACGTCCGAGGCCGATTGCTCCGGTTCCGGCTGCGAGACGGACGGGGACTGCACATACCAGTGCATGAGCGTTGACAGGAACTTGACCACGTTGGACGTGCTCATCGAGTTCGGCGGATTCAAAAGCGCCCAAGAAACGGCAGCAGGAGGGTACACCAACGCTCAACTGGCCAGCTACCCAGACTTCACAGACGCGTGGCCCTCGGCAAGCAATGACGACGTCACTGCTGCCGGCACCATCGAGTTGTCCGCTGCAGTCGAGACTTTGTGAGTTCTTGACCTGTTGATGAAGGATGGACGACGTACTCACTGCATTCTGTGGTGTGTACGATAGTATCATGTCAGGAGGAACTGCCGCGGTGAACTACCCGCAAGGCAAAGTGTCGAGCGTGACGCTGACCGGGGACTTTATTTCATCTGCCACTGCAGTGACGAGAGTGGTGCTACAGAACCTCGCGCTGACAGACCAAGCTGATGACTTACCAGGCTTCCTGCCATCGACGGTGACCAACCTCGAGCTGACCAACACGCTCCTCTCGAAGTTTCCTGTCGAGCTGGGCAGTTTGGCATCGCTTCAGCAACTGTGAGTGTTATCTCCGACGGAGAATGAGTGCACATTTGGCTGTCCTCTTGATTTGTTAATGCTGGTGGTGACTTGTGCTTAGGCTCTTGGACTACAACTACATCACGACGGTAGACTCATTGGATGTGATCGACTCCATTACCACTTTGTACGTGTTAGAATCTGGGTAATTTGCAGCCAAGAGGTTGCCAACTGACTGCTTCTGTCAATACTTTGTGATAATGCAGGAGTCTGGAGAGCAACAGCATCAAGGCTTTCACGGGCGTCTTCACCAACCTAGAATATCTGTACGTGCTCAACTGCTTTGTGTGGAAGAGTGAGAGGTTAAGCTAATCCACTATTTGCTCTGGGCCTCTGCCGCTCATGCGAAGATATCTAGGCTCTAACAACTTGACAAGTGTCCCCACTGCCATTTACAAGCATCCGTACCTGAAAAAGCTGTAAGTGGTCTAGCAAGCATATCGTCTGCCTTTTTCGTGCTCAGTTTACTCTGTTGTGGCAGAAATCTTACCGGCAACGCGTTCACATCCCGAGAATTCACGAGCGACCAGGCCGAGTTTTTGAGTAACCTGGAAACGCTGTATCTCTCCACGTCTGATTTCACGGTGGGTCTCGAGTGCGACGACAGTCAGCAAGTTGCCATTCATGATGTGACAGTGTGTCTTGGATCCGGAGTCACTCAATCATCAAGTGACACAAGTGCTGATTCAACGAGCACTACTACGACGAGTGACACGACCAGCGATGAAAACAACACTTCCAGTTCGACCGGCACGGATGGTTCCGGCACGAAGACTACCAGTATCTCTGACTCTTCATCATCGACGAGTTTGATCGTAGGAATCGTCTGTGGAATCTTGGTCGTGCTGTTCGTTGCATTCCTTGTCGTTCTCTACCGACGAAAGCATAGGGATGCTGCGCTACGCAAGCCGGGCGACTCCCTCGGATACAGCGGAACTCGCTTCCCTTCTATCGACAGCGATCTGGTACTTCAACAGCAGCCGTATGACGGCTTAAGAACCTCAGCAGTGTTTGGCATGGATATCCCGATGACCTCGACCGAGTTTTCGATGGCTAATCGTACAGCAGGAGGCGACGACGAAGAAAGCATGGGCATCCCTACATCCGTCGATGGCAGCATGGGAATCCCTACTTCTGTTGAAGGCACATCAACTTATCCTTCATCGGTGCCAACAGTTGACGCTGAGAGAAACCCCAATAGATTTATGTCGATCTGGAATGACCCCGAGCTTTTGTCGCTCCAAGTGCGTGCGGCCGATGTCAAGGACATCAAACAGCTCGGTAACGGTGCTTTCGCTATGGTTTGGCTGGTTCAGTACCGAGACTCGCAGCTACTCGCTTCCAAGCGTCTTCGACCGGAGAGACGGACGAAGAAGCATACCGCAACCTTCATCGAGGAGATCAAACTGATTGCCAAGTTTGACCACCCGAACCTGGTCAACTTCGTTGGAGCAGCCTGGACAATCGAAAGTGATCTCCAGGCGCTGATGGAGTACATGGAAGGTGGAGATCTGCGGCAGTACCTAGCAGATCCGAACACTCCCGTCGGTTGGACAAGTAGGAAATTCGACATCGCCATCGGTATCATCGAAGCGCTTGTATATCTGCACTCGTTCGTCCCTCAACTGGTACATCGCGACCTCAAGTCGAAGAATGTGCTGCTTTCGTCCGACTTCCAAGCCAAGTTGAGCGACTTTGGTGCTTCGCGATTCCGGTCCGTGGAGAACACGATGACGGGTGGAGTTGGTACTGGTCGATGGTTAGCTCCCGAGGTGATTCGAGGTGATACCGACTACGGTTCGGCCGCTGACATTTACAGCTTCGGTGCACTGCTCACGGAGCTGGATACGAACAAAATCCCGTACAGCAACGCAAAAGGTTCCAACGGTAAGATTTTGTCAGATATGACCATTCTCCACCGGGTAGCAACAGGCAAGTTGCATCCGCAGCTTGAATCCGATTGCAGTCCGGCGTTGAAGGACCTGGTGGAGCGATGTTTCGTTGAAGACCAGTCCCAGCGACCAGCCGCCACCGTCATTGCGTATGAACTGCGTTTGATCAAGAAAGACATGGCAGCTAAACTCTCTCTACGTTCAGCCGACCTGAGCATCAGCGAACTAACCTAAAGAGCTTTATGTGTAAAATGTTAGTGCAAAGTGCTGTACATGTAGTCATTTCTCTACATCCATGTGTCCATTGTTGTTCACCGGGAAGAAGTGCGTGGTACGTAAGGAATGGCGAGAGCTTAGTCAGGATAGGAACGATAACTTGTTCTTGCTCTCCGTTTCATTCTCCAACGTACTTGAGTCCCGTTCCAAGATGATGCGAGTTCTTGCGGCATTTGGTCTCTTTTGGGTGGTAGGATTCGAAATGGTATCGGGGGAATGTGCTGGTGGGTCGACCACCCTCACGACGGAAGGCTGTTCCGCTTGTGATGCTTACGACTTGTGTGTGGGCTTCACGTCGAAGTCGAGTTGCTCCGGTTCTGGTTGTTTCACGGATGGGGACTGCACGTACGAGTGTTTGGCGGTGGACGAGACTTCCACGACGCTCATTGTGCTCGTCGTGTTCGGGGACTACGAAAGTGCAGAGGAAGTCGCAGCCAGAGCGGCGGGAGATTACGACGACGCAGAGCTGAGTGGAAGTGGCTATTCAGACTACACGAGCACTTGGCCGTGGGTGAGCAACGACCAAGTCACGACTATCGACTCCGTCAACTTGTCCTCCACAGTCACAACCTTGTACGTAGCAGACCTCCCTTTGTTGGGCAGTAGTCACTGACGTTGTGTGTGCTTGCTGTAGTATGATTTCGGGTGGGAACAGCTCCATGGAGTACCCCAAGAGCAAAGTGGCGGAGGTCACGCTGGGCCCGGACCTCATTTCGTCGGACAGTTCGGTTACTCAGGTGGTTCTGCACAATTTGAACCTGGAGAGCCAAGTGGATTCATTGGCAGACCTGCTGCCCTCGTCGGTCAAGACGCTAAATATCGGCAATGGGCTCATTCAGTCGTTCCCGACGGCGTTGGGTGGTATTTCCTCACTACGAGAGCTGTACGCTAGCAATGCTTGGTGAATGGCTTGAGGCTGACTCGGATGTGTACAGGTACATGGATCTCAACTACGTTACGAGCGTGAATTCTTCGGAGGTGATCGACGCGCTCACATACCTGTAAGTTTTGCATGATGTTGAGCCATGCGGCAGGTTGGCGCTCATTTCGTTTTTAATTCCTAGGAGCTTGCAGCAGAATAACCTCGATAGTTTTGCGGCTGTCTTTCCGAACCTGGAATACCTGTGCGTGCACTCCAGTCCCTTGCTTAGGGGTTTTCATTCTGCTTACGTAGCAACGGGGTTGCTGCTGTGTGGCCTTTTATCGTGTAGGTACCTGAACGACAACAATTTCACAAGCATCCCAGCCGCTATCTACAAGCACTCCAAGCTTACCGAGCTGTAAGTATTCTGTGCGTCCCAAATACCAATGGTGTAGGGTCTAATTCCTTGTTGATAGATACTTGACCGGAAATTCGTTCTCAAGTATGCGCTTCACGCAATCCGAGATTGGTTTCTTGGATAATTTGACAGTGCTGGGGCTCGACTCGACCGATTTCAGCGTTGAACTACACTGTGATGAGTCCAAGAAAACTGTCGTGCACGATGTGACAGTCTGCCTCAGCGAGGAATCCGACGCCAGCACAGTCTCAACCAGCAGCTCAAGCACGAGTTCAGGCTCGACAGGAACTACGACATCATCAGAATCGTCTTCATCCGTCAGCGTTGGAGCAATTGTGGGAATTGTGTGCGCGGTTGTGGTGGTGCTTACAATCGGAATCGGTTTGTTCGTGTACTGCCGGCGGCAGAAGAAGGCCCAAAGGGACAAACTCCTGGAAACGGACGAGCCAGCTGGCAACTATCTCGTATCTGCTGACAACAGAAGGCAGACTTACGCTGGTTCAACGACTAGCGGAGTCTCGATGAGCATCCCAATGGGAGGAAGTAGCAGGGCTCCAGCAGCGGTGGGAAGCATGGAGAGCGCACAATCGGCAGCGTTCCTGTCACTCTGGAATGACCCCGATTTGCTCTCATTCCAAGTGCGCGCCGATGACATTGAAGATATTCGTCAACTTGGTAGCGGTGCCTACGCCACAGTCTGGCTCGTTCGCTACCGCAAGTCTCAGCTTTTGGCGTCCAAACGTCTGCGTCGTGAGCTGCAGTCGAAGCAGCGCACTTCGGCTTTCGTGGAGGAAATCAAGTTGGTCGCAAGCTTTGAACACCCGAATCTCGTCAAGTTTATCGGTGCTGCGTGGACAATCGAAAGTGATCTGCAGGCATTGCTGGAGTACATGGATGGTGGCGACCTGCGCGACTACCTTGCAAGCTCTAACTCCCCGCTTGATTGGACGTTGGAGAAGTTCAACATCGCGCTTGGCGTGATCGAGGCTCTTGTGTATCTGCACTCGTTCCTCCCGCCTCTAGTTCATCGCGACCTCAAGTCTCGAAACGTTCTTCTGTCGTCCACGTTGCAAGCCAAGCTGAGCGACTTCGGCACGTCGCGCTTCCGCTCCGAAGAGAACACGATGACAGCAGGCGTGGGCACTGGGCGTTGGCTGGCGCCCGAGGTGATCACGGGCGACTCAAACTACGGTCCGCCGGCTGACATCTACAGCTACGGCGTGCTGCTCACGGAGCTCGATACGAACGAGATCCCGTACAGTAGCGCACGTGGCGCCAACGACCAAACGCTTTCGGACATGGCCATTCTGCACCAAGTCGCAACGGCCAAGCTTCGTCCAGTGGTCGGCAGTCGCTGTCCTGCTTCTCTACGCGACTTGGTGGACCGATGCCTTGCTCACGAACCGTCGGAAAGACCTACTGGGACGGCCATCGCGTATGAATTGCGCAGGATGAGGAGCGACATCGTTGGGGTTTAACCCATTATTCACCGAAGGGCGTCCTATAGATACTTTACCTACAGAGTCCGAAAGGGCTTGGTCACTCCACAGGGCATTGTTGAAGCAAAAATGATCACGTTGAAGTCGTTTACGTATCGGCACCCCTTTCAACCAATCACAGTGCATCCCCACTCCCATTGGTCTAAAACCATGTTTACTCTGGTTGGCTGAATTCCTCCTTGAAGCTTGGGATGCAGCGTCACTTTCGAATTAGCGCCGAGCAGCTCAAGTCGCCAAGTTTCCGCTGCCAGCCATGGGATTTCTCGCCGACCGCTTCGACCTGGAGAAGCAGGTGACGTTCTACCTGTCGTACCACGACAACAAGATCAACCAGTACATCCACCTGGCCTGCATCTGGCCCATCTTCGTGTCGGGGCTCATGATCCTGGCGCACACGGATCCCCTCATTGAGACGCCGGCTCTGCTTTCCGCTCTGCCCTTGGGCCAGTTCGTGCTGCTCAACTACGCGGCTGTCATGGCCGGCATCTACATGCTCTGGTACGTGGCCCTGGACGTGTACGCGGGCTCGCTGGGGGCCGCCATCATCTCTGGCTGCCTGGTCTTCGCCAACTACTTTGTGCTGGAAGGCGCCAAGGCCATGGACGTGCACAGCATGCACGTGGCTCTTGCCATCCACGCCACGGCCTGGATCCTGCAGTTCATCGGCCACGGAGTCTTTGAGCGTCGGAAACCGGCGCTCTTCGATAGTCTGGACCAGGCTCTGATCACGGCCCCCATGTTCGTGCTGCTGGAGATCCTCTTCCCGCTCGGCTACCGTCCGGAGCTCTACCAGCGCGTGCTGAAGCAGGTGCGGATCAATGTCAAGAACTTCCAGGCCACCAAGACGCTATAAGGAGAAAAAGGCGAGTGAATTTGGCCAACATACTGCTATTTTGGCATTGTCGACTGCGATCTCATCAAAAAAATGGATTGTTTGCTTCGTTCTCTACGCTATCTATTGGCGTGGTGCATTGTTTAGGACGCGACGACGATCTCGGCCATGTCGGTGAGACTCTTGGCGATGCCCTCAGCGCCGCTGACGAGGCAGTTGAGCAGCAGGAGCTCCTCCATTGACACCTTCTCGTATCGACGGTCTTCCAGCAGCCATTCCACGTATGCCGTCTTCATGTGGGCGGCGATGTCATTTGTGGAGAAATCTTCCACGTTGAGGACGTCGTGCTCGCGGCACATTGCAGACTGTGACGATGCAGCGGACGACGGCTTCCTGCCTCTTTCGACGGAGGAAGCTTGCGATGATCTGCGGTATCCCTCATGGGAAGGGATTGGTGCACGAGAAGTGTTGACCTTGGCGTCGAGGGCATTGATGACATCTGCCGTGAGTGGGGTCTTCAAGTTAATGCTGGGATGCACAGCACCAATTTCGCCTTCACCCTTGGGAACGTCGCCCTCGCTATCATCACCGTCCTCGTCGATACACGGAAGCGCGTTCTCACGTCTTGCAACAAGGGCGGGAGCCTTTGGTTTACGTCGGTTGTACACCTCCACCTCGAGCTTGAGGCCGTTCTCCAACGCCTCCATGAACTCTTCGAACGACACCATGCCGCTTTTGTCCTTATCAACGACGCGCATGAACTCCTCGACGTACTTTTGGATCTCACCTTCTTTTACTGCCCCAGACTGGGCGAAAATGGTCTCGAGCATGTCTGCCACCTCGTCCGCGTCGATTTCACCGCTGCAATCCTTGTCTGCAAGACGGAACGCCTCCTTCATTTGCATGAAGATGGCTGTTTGGTCCGGATCAGAGTACAGGAAGGCGTCACCGAACAGCATCTGCAAAGTGTTGAACGAATCCGTCACGGCTGACTGGAATTGCCCGGTTGCGAGCTGCCATTTAGCGTGAGTGGTGTTGACATCAGTTGAAGGTCGTTGGGCAGTGAGGCTGTCGCGAATGTCGATGCTGTTCAGGTGAACTCGGTTGTGTTCGATCCGGTAGTTGAACCAGCGCACCAGCTTGAAGAGCAGCGTGTTGTTGTTCAGCAGTTGACGTGAGCTTTCGAGGACCTTTTCATATTTTTGAACCGAGAACGCTGGTCTCCACATGAGCGGCTCTGCTTGAGCCTCGGCTAGCAGAGTTGCTTGCTCCGAGTGCTTTGCTGGAATCTTCACCTGAAGAATCTCGCGCAGTCTTTCGGTTGTGTCAGCGTCCATGGTACTGGAACTCGTGAGGTGGTGACCGAATAGGACCTCGAAGACTTCAAGCTGCAGTGTGAGGGTCTTTTGAATATTCCTACGCAGCAAGTGTGTAGCGCTCTTCGGACACAGCAGAAGCTCCACGACAATGAAAAGCACGATGCCTACTGATGTCTGCGCGAGACTGGAGTATGATGAAATGGCGATGGATGAAGCGTTATCCGAGGCACTCGTGTAGCACATGTCTGACTGGCGCATCAAAATGCCCGTGGACACGAATGCTGAAACTAGACCAGCGTACGAGCTGTAGCCACCCACATAGCAAACGTACATGGAGATACTGACCCAGACGAACAGCACAACGTTGGAGAGAACGACATTCAGATTCTCTGGATCGCAAATTTGCGCGATGAAGAACTGGAAAACCGACGGAACAACACTGCCGGCCACAACACCACCCACGCGATTCACAGTCGCTCGAAACGATCCGCCGATAAAACTACCCATAACGTACGCAATCGTAGAGGGCACTGTGCTGTTGAAGGCGTATACGTACACTGACAGGAAGATGCCCAGCACGATTGCCACAGAACCTCTGAAGGCAGCCAGCATGACATGGCCATTAGTGTAATGGTGAGCCTTGAAGAAATTCGTGACTGACGCCACGAGGAACGAACGAATGCGGTGAACGTCCGTGTAGTTCTTCTTGTTGTGAATGTCTTGGAAATTGATCATCGTGCTGCAGAAGGAGTTGAGCGAGAAGAGGAACAGGTTGAGGGGCACGTTACCAGCCATTTCTTCAACGGTGACTGGATGCGAACGCAACGTTTTGCTTTGTGTTGAGCGGTATCGGTGTAGAGTTGCCTCCATTTGCGCCTCCAGTCTCGGGATCGACAAGAGCTTCACCTCTGTATCATCGTTGACAAGTGGATTATTAGCTACATGAACAATATCCTACAAAAGGTGCTGACGAAACTTACCTCGGGAGGCCGACTGCACTGCACGTGCAATTTCGTTGAGCAAATCTCCAGAACGTGTTTGGATGACGTAGACCTCACGCTGCAGTACCTTCATGTACGTGAAGTGAAGATGTTCGTATTTCTCGAGCTGCATAGCGTAACTCAGCGTGCGAAGATCTGCGATCAGGGATCCCACTAACTTCACGTAGTTAAACATGATGGGTCGGTGAAATCCCAGCGTGTAGTGAAAGCCAAAAGACTGCTCCCACCACGCGTCATGTAGAAGTGCTTCCATGCGGCGGTGACGGGCTGCGGCAGCGTCAAATTTGCGCTGAAGTTTGAGTTTCAGGAAGTTCATGTGCTCGACATTCTTGTTTTTGAAGCAGTACGAGTCCACAATGATGTTCAAAAGCTCCAAAATGTCCCCAGCCGCGCAAACAGAGTCCTTTCGTAGTTTTTTCATCGCGCTGCGTTCAAAAGACAAGTCGATCAGTATCATTATCTGTCAAGCTGCAGCTCTAAAATGTTCCGAAAGCAAAATACACGATACGTACAAGATTGGGTAAGGTATGAACATGATGACCAACGAAACGAGTGAGCCGATAATACCCACAAAGAAGTATACTTCCAGGTTGCGGAGGATGTTGGCTGTGTGGAAATGAGAATCCTCTGACGTTTTGAGCCCTGATCCTGAGATTGGGTCCGCTGGATTAATGATCGTGAGAACTGAAGGTAAGTGAACAAGGATGTTAGTACTTCGTGCCAGAAAACCCGGGTATCTCAAGACGTACTGAAGTATAGGTTGTTAGCCACTGCAAACTTCTTGGTCGTGCCCGAGAACGGACACACCAGTACTACCACCGTGAAAATGATCATCCAAGGCAACACCGTGTAGAAGTTGTGTAGGTTCACCCAGTAGGTGCTGGCGGAGAATGCCTGTTTAATCTCAATGAAGCCGTCGTAAGGATCCTCAGCTTTTTCATCCAACGTGTGCACATCCACGCACGCGAACAGCAAAATGTTGTACACGAGTGCCATTCCCACGCCGAGGAAGGCTTGCCAGACGATCATTAGCGTGCTACCAATGGTTTTCCCCGTTGTGAAGAGAACGGCGATCGCACAGTAACTCAAACCACCGAGGTAGTACCACGAAGGAAACAGAACCCACTTCTTGCCGTAGGCGTTAGCAGGTTCATAGTCGGATTCACGCGTCTGGATGCAGGACGCGATCAACACTCCACAAGCCACTCGAAGCGATAATTGAGCATTAAATCGGAATTCGCCTGTGTCAGAACAATAGCAATTCGGTCAATTGATGTATCCACTCAACCACAGCAAGTGTTCTTACGAGAAAAGCGTTGCTGTTCAAGTGAGCTTTTGCGACCGCCATCGAAATCAATGCGCAGCTTTGCTGCTTTGTCGGCAAAGTCCTCGCTACCAACGCTGCCAGTGGTATTCCTGCGTTGGGGTCGACGCACGAGGGAGTTCGACTCACGGTGACTCTCGCTCTCGTCGTCAGATGCATCACCTACGTGCAATGGCACTGTCAAGTCACTGCAAACGTGTCACCACTACGTTAGCACGTTGAAGTCGATTTCAGAGAAAGTCGAAGTGACAAACCTGCTCGGTATGTTTCGCGGTGGAAGTCGACCAACCATCTTTTTCGGCTGCAGTTGAGCACACCAATCACACTTCTCTTTTGCTGTGCTGCTCTGCTAGAAAGTTGCAAACTAATGTGTTGGGCCACTCTGAGGAGGAAGACCTCTGGAGGTAGCCAGCGGTCGTTTCAAAATCGTGTGAGGGTTTCGCGGGCACTCGTCGTGGCGGTCTTCATTCCTATCCGCTTGAAGCTGGCCCATCGATCCGTTGGCCACTTGAGGTGTCCAGCACAGCAACATGCTCACGCAATATTTCGTAGCTTGAATGGGCGCAACGGCCGTGCATTAGCTACGTGACTGAGAAGTTTTCGACCAGCGTTTCAAGGAAAAGCGAGTGGAGACGACGGACTCCAAAATACCAGTGCAAACCCTGTGCCGGTGTCGGAGCTGCGACATCCTAATCTGCACGGCAGACTACTGCAGCAACCACAGCTGGCGCCAGAAACTATATTGATTGGATGGTCTCCAGAATGCCATTCTCCCAAATCCGCCGAACCAAGCACTTTTCTCACTGAAAAATGGGTGTCCCAGCACTTCCACCTAATGCAGTAAGAAAACTACAACACGACAACACGACGTCGAGCAGCAGCAGCGTAAAAGGTTGTTGCCGCTCACTTCAACATGCAAACCTGCGTATCTCGATACTATCATGCCCCACAACATATCCCCAGCCTTTGATATTGCATAATTACGTACCTGCACACCACCCACCACTTCCAGCAATAATGGCGGGCTCCGCTGCCGCCGAGGCCGTGTACGCGTCCATATTGGCGCGTGTGGAGCGCCCGGAGCTGGAGGAAAAGCTGCAGCAAGTGGCGCGAAAGGAGTGGCGGTCGATGGAGTGTCGGGTGCGCCACGCGGCGGCGTCTGTGACGGCTCTGAGGCAGCTGCAGG
>JAHWLE010000941.1:0-15694 GCA_024679135.1 Phytophthora foliorum
CGCATCTGGGCCGTGCTCAAGCAGGTGCACATGGCGGCCAACCTGCGTCGCTGGGGCGCTGGCCTCGACTTCGAGGTGGCCGAGGGCGGAGACAACCTGTCCGTGGGCCAGCGCCAGCTCCTCTGCATCGGCCGCGCGCTGCTCAAGGACAGCAAGGTGGTGGTGCTGGACGAGGCCACGGCCAACGTGGACACGGCCACGGACGCGCTCATCCAGACGACGATCCAGAAGACGTTCGAGGCCAAGACGGTTCTCATCATCGCGCACCGCATCAACACGATTTTGCATTGCGACAAGATCGCCGTCATGGACGCGGGTCGCGTGGCGGAGTTCGGTTCTCCGTCGGAGTTGTTGGCACAGACACAGTCGGTGTTTGCCGCAGTCGGAGTTGTTGGCACAGACACAGTCAGTGTTTGCCGCGTTGGCCAAGCGATCAGGTACATCGTAAGGTATCGTTAGAATGCGGTCAGTTACGGCGTAAGGTATCACGGGAATTCATTTGGAGTGATAGTGAAAACTGAATCGTTACCTGAAAGTTGTTGGGCTAGATGAATAGCAACTGCTACGTGTCCTGTTCGTGACTAGCTGAAAACTCGGAACGTGGTGTCCCCGATGCTCATCGTGTTGCCCTTGTCAGTGATGCTGAAGACCTTGTTCCCGATGGAGATCGTCCCGGCCGCCTGTCGTAGCGAGCTGCTGTCGGACCCGACATTGTCGGTGCTGGCCGAGCTTGAGTGCTTCGCAGACGGCGTCGCCATTTCCTCGGCGGTCAGTCCCAGGTGACGCATTGACGTCGCAGTGCCAAGGCAGAACACTGCAGTGACCATCACAACGTACGCGATAACAGTCTTGAGCATGGGTTCTCGAGCTTGCACGCCGTCAAGTGGTTTGGAGAGTGAACACAAGGCTTCTCCGTCTTCGTCGAAAGCCGGATCCCTTCCAAGGTAGCCGCTTTTCTAATCGAAGCCAAGATCGCCTCGAATGCTGTCAGCATCAGCAGCGACCACTTCGAACTTCGAGGTTGTGTCTTACAGCGCAGTGTCCTCAAATTCGGCAAACCGGTCCTTCGATTCGACACGATGTTACCCGGGCAGGGGTGGCCATGTATATGGATAGAATAGCTCGTTTCTCGGAACGTATTTCATGTCGATTGGGGGGGGGGAGGGCTGTGGAAAAGATATTGTGATTGAAAGATTGCCAATCACAATAGTGCACCGGAATGCTGGTCTGGAGGGATTGCTTGTTGCAATTGACTCGGCTATTTGTCGCAGTCTGTAGTACATGTAGGAAGGTGTCCGCGATTGTGTTATCCTTGGGTTGAGGCAAAGTGGGCCTGCTCAGATAAACGTTAATGCTGGAAACCCTCGTGAGTTGATTGTAGCGATATGTCAATCGCCAATCACAATCTCGATATTGCTCTTTTAGTGCTGTTAGAGCCAATCAGCCCAGCAGCTATTGCGTTCCGCCAACCAGAACCGAGCCCAAAGGTTTTCAAGCGCTCAGTGCCTTTGCATGAACTACGTTGGAGCGATTGCTACCGTATGTTGCAGCGCTTCGAGGATTCCCGACCGTACATGCACCTTTTCAGAGATGACTGTGATGTTGATCGCGACCTCCCCGCAGATGCCGCTGATGATGATCTTCGCCGTGTTGCATTTGTGGACCTCGTTCCATCCGTGAGTGAGCAGAGAAATATTGCTACACTGCTGGACGAAATGACCGCATTCGATGTGATTACGGGAAAGCTGCAGCGCCAAGATATGACAATGGCAACAGTTCGCGATATATTTGATATGGTTCTAGAGGAGCATGATGGCATAGAGAAGTACCTATCCTCCGAAGAAGATATCAGTGAATTCCCAGCCTTTGAAAGTAGGTTAGATAGTGTGGAGCCGATCTTGTTGAAAACTGAGCGCAAGGCTTTGAATCGTCTTCTCGCGACGCCACTCCGAAAGCCCACCCGTGCTCTGCACCCGTGGTGACCGCAAAGAAGTCCAAAAGGAAGCCTGCCGCTGAGGCGCTGGACGAGAAGAATAACAAAAAAGCCCGGAAGCGCAGTGCTGTAATGAGTAGAGCACACTTAATGGCAAATTGGAAAGTGGTGTTCACTAATTAGCTCGTAGTCGACTTGACTGTTTTTGGTTGGAGTTGGGGTGACGCCCTCCCCAGGAACACGTGGACAGCATGATGCTGGCCGCGGGCTTCCGGCAGGTGCTCTCGAGCATCTGCAAGTCCTTTGCGAGTCTCCACTTCCGCTCAACCGCAGTCACCGCAGTCAAACCCCGCGCTCCCCTCCGTCCTAACCAGTCTAACCGCCTCCGTATAGGCTCGCTCAATGTCCGATCACTTAATACCTCTTACAGGCAAAATAAGACGCTTCCGGACAACCTCAGACGCTACAAAATCGATGTCCTCGGCCTCCAAGAACCGAAAGTGTACGACGACAACAAGAAACTCATCGGGGACTTCAAAGACTACACTGAAGGATCCAGAGAAACGCTACGGGATCGGCTTCGCTGTCTCCTCCAGACTAATCCCGTACTAAAAGACCTTTTGGGCGACCAGCAATCGCATCGGCGTCCTCCACCTCCACCTTCCCCACACGGGCCGCGTCAACGTCATGACGGCGTACGCGCCGCACATCGGCCGCCCGTCAAAAGAGGTGGACAGGTTCTATGACGACCTTCGCTCGACACTGGACACGCTCGCTCGCAGGGACATTACAGTCATCGCTGGAGACTTTAACGCACAGCTCGGACACCGCATGAGTGGCGAAACCTTCCTCGGCGCCCACGCGCGCGGTTTTCGTAACCACAACGGGCACGCTCTAGCTATATTTTGCGACTCATACCGTTTATTTGCTACTAACACAGCATTCAAGAAGCGCGCGACCCACAAGACCACCTGGACCCAGCGCAGGACGGACTACTGCATCTACAACCAAATTGATTACATCCTATGCCCGCATACCTGCCGCAGGTTCTGCGTAGATGCCAGGTCTTGGGGAGGAACACTCACCAATTCCGGCCACAAGCTCGTAACGGCAGACTTCGTGCTGACGCACGCCACGCGACTCCGCTTCCACCCGAAATTTCAGCAGGGACAGCCCCTTCGACTTGCTCGAGAGCGCCTAATCCACGACGAGGACATTCGAGATAACTTCACGACGGCCCTAGCACACGCACTACCGCCGCCCAACAGTACGGACGAGCGCCCCATCCGACAGCAATGAGAAGAAACATTCAAGACGATTCGCAGCACCGCTGAAACCATTGGGGGCCTAAACACGCCCCTCACTAGCTCCAGAACATATGAGGACGACATTCTCAAGGATCTCTTGACACGTCAACGCGATCTCCAGCTCCGGATCTACAACGACCGCGCCGGCAATACTGCTGCCCTCCGCAGCGAACGCAACGCGATCCTCCACCAAATCCAGTTCAGATGCCGAGACCTAGCCAATAAAGCTCTCGACGACAAGATCAAAGACATCGAGAGCCGCAGCCACACCGCCCAGTTCTATGACGCGGTTCGTGCCGTCGCACCCAGATGAGCGGTACCACTACTGCTCCGCGACGACGAAGGTTAGTATATCCTGCATCAGCCCACAGCTGATAATCTCGTTCGTTCTCATTTCCAAGTGCAGTTCTCACTCCCGGCGCGGCCTTCGGTCGTTCCGGACCTCGCACCACGAGCACTTTCCTGCCCAATCACGCCGGAGGAGTTCCGCCCAGCATTTCGCCGTCTCAACAACCGGCGCGCGTCTGGCCCCGATGACCTACCCGGAGAACTACTCAAGTATGGGGCGGATGCAATTGCACCTTGTCTCGCCGAGATCGTCAACGACAGTTTCGCCCGCGGTGAACCTCTTGAAGTTGGAGCCGGCACGCTACTTTGCCTCCCCAAGCCGAACAAGCCCCGCGGTAAATTCTTCAGTCTCCGCCCAATTGTCCTGCTAAACACCATTCGCAAAGCGATCTCGATCGTTGTATTGAACCGCATCTCCCCCGCCGTCGACAAGTTTCTGTCGCCGCACCAGAGCGGATTCCGGAAAAATCGAAATACAGCCGATGCTGTTTGGACCCATCGCTGGCTGTGCGCCTACGCGCAACGCTACCGCGACGGCATTCACATCCTCGGCATCGACCTCTCCAGAGCATTCGACACCATCGACAAGCAGAAGCTGCTCACGGTCCTGGAAACATTCTTGTCTGAAGACGAAGTCCGCCTCATCCGGCTTCTCCTCGTCAACACGACTTTATCCCTGCCCGACTCTACAACTGATACGTGCTACCTGTACTCCTGTACAACTGCGGCACCTGGACACTCATGACTTCGGACCTCCTCAGCCTCGAAAGCTTCCACCGGCGCCAGCTCCGCTGCGTCCTGAATATCCGCTACCCCCGCCGCCTTGCCAACTCGACACTCTACGAGATCTGCGAAGAATAGCCACTCCGACACCGCATCAAGGCGGCATGATGAGGGCTCTTTGGTCACATTCTACGCCGCCCCGACATTCCAGCGCACGTCCAGATGGCCGCCTACTTCGCTCCAAGCGACGCAGGTAAGTGGCGAGGCCGCCCACGCACCACCCTGCCAACAACTCTCGACGCCGACCTCGTATCCGGTGGCTGCAGTCATCGACTACGCAGCGCCCACGACCTTGAACACCTTCGACGGATCGCCATTGACAAGACCAAGTGGAAGCGCTTCTTGACTACGATTACGACACTGCCACATGAAGCGGGAGACTCGACATATGCGGACACCACTCTATGCCGCCGACTAGCAAAGTTGAGCCTAGCGCAGGCATAATTGGCTACGCGATAATGTATACCATTTCATTTCGACTTGGCTGTAGCAGCAACTTGCAATTGCTAGTTGCAGTTGAACTTTCAAGTTTACTCTTCGACTTACAATTCTATAGGTAACTTATAATGAATCTGATTGGCCAACAGACTAAGTTGACTTTTTGACATGCATCCGATGACGTCGCATACGTCACAAGTGCCCCCGGTCTAAGTTCATCGACGTCAGCCGGGTCCTGCGACGTCGGTTGCTGCGGAGCGCTTATTTTCCACCGTCAAAAGCACTGTCGGATACTTGCGGAAAAGCTTGAGCCACGAAACCCTCGAAGTGATCATGTTCTTAAAGCTGAACTGGAACCTAGTGACGCTCATCGATGTATCAAAGGCGATCAAGCAATCCAAACGCAACGATGATGCAGAAGAGTGCAGTTCAGGACAATAGATTGCAATCACTTAGATTGTTAAGATTGCAATTATTGATTGTTCCAGCAAGAAGGTCCTCAATCAATATACAATTTTTATTTCCACAGCTCTGGGGGGGGCAGAAGCAGTTTTTCGGTAGACGGAAATGATCACCACATTTGTCAACACGATGTTGCATTTGCGGCGATATCGGCGTGGTTTGTTTTTTCGTACGAGTTCTGAGTGGAGTCGAATACTGGTAGGAGGGAAATACATTTTCAGTTATGAAGCTCTCTTCGGCAAGAAAAGCATGCCCTGTCAGACTGATGTACTGCACCTTCACCGCGATGCCAATCTTTCCGATATGGCTACCCGAGTTCAACAAGTCGAATGCAGCGATCACGTCGTCCTGGGTGAACCCGAAGGTCTTGTGAATGTAGGGCTGGACATTCTGCCGTGACACAAACCGCATCAGTTCGGTCGAGAGCTGCTTGCTGCCAGCTTGAATGCCACGGAGCGCACAACCCTGGATCAGTGCCAGAAGCGGGACGTTGGGCATGTTTTCTTGCTTGATGTCGGCCAGGTAGCCGATGACTGAGATCATCCCGCCCGATGCGGTAGCCTTGATGGTCTGCTCAATCGTGCCGGCACCACCGATATCGATGACGTAGTCGGCACCTTCCCCGTTGGTGAGGCGGCGCACTTCATCGGCCCAGTTGGGCATCGTGCGGTAGTTGATAACATGGTCGACGCCGAATTTCTCCTTCACGAACTTGAGTTTTTCATCCGACGAGGACGTGATGATCGTGACCGCTCCGGCAGCCTTGGCGAGCTGGACGCCCGTGATCGACACACCGCCCGTTCCTTGCAAGAGAACGCTCTGGCCGGGCTTCTTCGGCACGTAGCTGTAAAGTGAATTCCATACGGTGGCGCCCGTGCAAACGAGCGACGCCAATTGTCGTAGTCCAGTTTGCACTCTTCCGGGACCTTGATGATTGTTTGGGCCGGCACCGCAGCATACTGCCGGAGAGTGCCGTCGACACCCCCACCAAGCATGTGGTCTTGGCTCTTCAATGGCCCGTACGGGTTGTTCAAAGTGGTGGTGATAATGACACGGTCACCGACGCGAATGTCATCGACGGCTGATCCAACTGCAACGATGACTCCAGCTCCGTCCGAGCAGGGGACCAGATCGTCCTTCACTGCAGCGGCCGGGTAAACCCCACCGTAGATTTGAAGGTCACGCGCATTGAGTGTGACGCCACGGATCTCCACGAGCACTTCATGGTCTCGAACGGTGGGGAGGGATTCGTTTTGAGCTTTCAAATTGTGGTGCGACGTGCGGTCGCTGATGCGGTGGACAAGGTTGGTAGACGCCATTGCTGCTTGGAGGGAGGTTCGGGAATAACCACTCATCTAGATGCCGAGGCCTCGGCAGAAGTGATCGGCTTGCATAGGCTAGCCATCTGTACGCAAACACCTGCAGCTGAATGATCACGATCAGCGGCTCGAGATGCTTCCAGTGCCTTGGCAGACGGAGGTATTGGCTGGCCGCTCTTTTCGAGAGTTTCCGATGTCAGAGCTTCGCATTCGGTCGAATCCTTCAACCACAGCAAGTGTTTAATCAAAGTGCCAGGACACAAGGTCACTTTACAATCTACTGATTGTTCTTTCTCTCCGATTGCCATCATTCGTGCATCTTAATATTTGCTGCTTCAACTCAAAAGTCAAGCACAACCTCCACCCCAAACACCTACATGTAGCAGGCATCTTTCATCGGATTTACTCCAATGGTTAAAGGCATGCTCCTGCACTGCTCCCTTCCGTGTTGAAGCGCGTACATCAGTCGGGGCAATTGATGAAAATCACCACGACTCCAGATCCCGGACACTCGCGTTCAGCCAAACTACGGTTTGACGCTCGACGCGGCGGAGCAGTTAGGACTGAGTGCTCGCGCGGCTGGTGTACGCTCCGTCATGTGCGAGCATGATCCAGAATTCTACTACGAGCTGTTCACAAGGACGTCGAGCTGGACATTTGGGTGACGGTGTACGCGCATGATTTCACGATCTCCACAGGCCTTCGTCCTTGAAGGCTTTGGATAAATCCACGACGGAAGCCACGCAGTTCGAGCTCACGTATCGCGAATTGATCGCCGCCGCATATCCCTTCAACCTCAATTTGAGGTCTTCAAACGGATCTTCGTGACGGCCACCAAGCCACGGTAGCTGTCACTTTGCTCAGGTAGAGCAGAACTTGATAACTGAGCAATCCGATTCCTGTTGATTGGCCGACAACTTCAACTTGAGGAGCGATCCAAACGGGTCCGGCGTGATCTTCAGAGAGTCGCGTCCGCTCAAATCTGCACCTGCACGCTTTCAACCAACACTATGAGCAGCTCAATGGATCCGCGTGTGCTCATCAACTACTACCTCCGCAAAGGTTGGTACGACCACGTCCAGCGCTTGTGTGAGCAGATCCTCGAGAAGAAGGGCAGCGACTCCGCCATCTTGTTCTGGCGCGCCTTTGGCATCGTGCTGGAACGCAGCTACTCGTCTGCAATTCGAGAGCTCGAGAACATCAAGCGAACTGGTCGAGACGTGGAGCTGCCGTGTCTCCACGCGCTCGTTTACGCTCACTCGCAGTGCAAACACGTCGATCACGATGAAGTCGCCCAACTGGAGCTGCAGCTCGTCATGGCCGAAGAGAACGCGTCCAGCTCGAGTCTCATGCTCTGCGCCACGTTCTTCTGGCACCTGAACGAACACGCCAAGGCCCGCAAAATCGTCGACCAACTGCTCAGCAGCACGGGCAAAAGCAGTTCCGATGGTGCACTTCGACAGCGAGCGCTCATCCTCCGCGGCTGGGTAGACCTCACAGTAGATGCAAAGATGAAACGCGAGGCGGACCTTCGCGATGGTGCTATCCAGTACTTTGATCAAGTGACAGAGTACGCCACCACCATGACTTCACTGATAGTAGTGGGTCGCTAAGCTTTGTCGTGCCTGTGTGTTGCCTTGTAGTCGAAAGGATGCTGAGTTGGTACTTGGAATGGCCAAGTACTATGACCTGAAGAAGGCGTACCCTCGAGCGCTTGAATGCTTTGATGAGATCACGGTTCAGTTCCCATGGTTTAAGCACTCGCTGAGTGAGAAAGCGTTGGTTCTGCTCAAGATGGGGAACTGGGACCAGTGTATGGATAGCGTAGAGCGGACGCTGGGCGAGAACTCGCGGGAGATTGAGGCCTTGCGCGTGATGATTTTGCTCTTGCTGTCTCGTGAAGGACACGCCCGTGAAGCTGCTGAGCGCGTGCGAGAGTTGTTCGAAGCACTCAAGCGGGTCGAACCAGCTAACCCCGAGCTGTTCTGTGAAATTTCACGCTGCACTGCGCGCGTGTCGGATCGGGACTCGGAAGTGTTGCAATGCAGCTTATCACTAATGGAGCACGCAATTCAGCTTAACCCGGACAGCGGAGCCTTCCGTGCGGAGCGCGGTTACCAACGTGCGCTGCTCGGAGACTTTGCTGAGGCCATGGAGTCGTACAAAGAAGCACTCAAGCTTGACGAATCCAATGAGATGGCTCTTCATGGGATGATCTACTGCCAGATCAAGCTCGGACAGCTCGAAGACGCCTCGCAGCAAATGGAATTCCTCAGTGTCATCCAGGAATCAATTGGTGCCAGTGCAAGCTTTGCGTTTCTTCAAGCACTGCTCAGCTGGGAAAAGGATCACGATCATATCAGGCAAGTAAAACTACTACAGCAGACAATGCAGATCCACATGGACAAACTCAAGGAGACGATTCAAGGCCCTGACGTGTCCACCCACGACACCATGAGCTTATTGAACCCGATTTTCCTGGTCGAGGTGGCTACGGAATTCTTGCATGGCGATACCCCTCAGCAAGGTAATCCCAATGAGAGCTCTTCTGACGCTGGTACCAAGGGAATGAGTATCCTCGAGAAGCTCGTGGGCAAATCACCGGGCTTTTTGCGAGCACAATTCGTGCTTGCTCAGGCGTACTTCGACTCGCAGCGCCTGGACGATGCCTACCACATCTCCAACTTAATTTTGAAGATGGAACCAGGTCACTCAAAAGCACACTTGATGCAGGCTCGCGTGAGTCTTGAGCGTGAACACTTCCGCGCAGCCTCCGCGTGTCTTGATCAAGCACTCAGCTACGATTTTTCCGTTCGTCAATCACTCTCGTACTACATCATCAAGGCCCGCATTCTTGAAAATGCTGGAGACGTACGTGAGGCGCTGCAGACACTGCAGACCGCAATGAAGATGATTCAAGGGGCTGGTGGCGCATCGACTTCCGGAAGCAACAACCGTCGGCAGAAGCCAACCGAGAATTCTGGCAGCGTGTCGCTTTTCGACAAGGCGTCTGTGTATATCCACATGGCCCAAGTTCTCTCGCAACTCAATGATATCCCCGAGGCTACGAAGACTGTTCGTGAGGCACTCGATGTTTTCCGTGGCACATCCCAAGAAGTTCGCGTGCTGGTTGCCAACAGCGAGCTTGCCATTAAACGTGGAGACTACGACGCGGCTATTGCGATGCTTAGTAGCGTGCCTGTAGGTTCTCCAGCGTTCACGAAAGCGCAAATGGTCAAAGCCGACATCTACCTGCAATATCGCAAGGACAAGCAGTTGTACGCACGCTGCTACCAGGAGCTTGTGGCGATAAATCCGTGTCATGCTACTCACGTGAGCTTGGCTGAGGCATATTTGCGGATTCAAATGCTGGACCAGGCTGTCGAGTCCTTTGAGCGTGCCAAGGCACTCAGTCCTGGAGACCCGACCATCGCTGGGCGTATCGGACGTGTCCTGATCTCCAAACACGACTATCTCAAAGCTGTCGACTACTACGAGACGGCTCTGAAACTTGCGCCGGGAAACCTCGTGCTACGCAAAGACCTGGCCGAGTTGTACGCCAAGCTTCGTCACTATGACCAAGCACTGCGTGTCGTGCAGCAGGCCCCATCCAACGATTCAGAGGCTCTAAGCCACCTTCTACAAGTAGTAGATCTGCAATTGGTGCTACCAAGTATTCACCGTGGTCTGGGTAGTGACGAACTGGCAGTCCAGGCATTGCTCAAGGCGTATGCCATCCAAAAGGTAGTCTTGGATCGCCAGAAAGATGAACAGCCCGACGTGCTCAGTAAGCAACGAGCCGCAATTGCAAATACTTGTTTCCAGATCGCCGCCATTTACGCGTCTGCGTCTGGCAGTAGCGAGCGCGAAAATGTCGTCAAATACTGCACGCTAGCGCTGCGCTCGGACGAAACACACGAATCATCACTGCTTCATCTAGCACGCGCACATCAACAGATAGGTGACCTCGATCAATGTCAAGTGCGCTGTTCGACCCTGCTTCGACTCAATCCCGCTCATGAAGAAGCTGCACTCATGCTAGCCGATCTGCTGCTGCAGAAAGAGGACAACGAATCTGCCGTCTACCACTTCCAGCAACTTCTTGACAGTCGCCCTGATAATTTTGCGGCGCTTAGTCGCTTCCTCGTCATGCTCCGACGTGCTGGAAAGCTTCACACGTCCTCGAATGACAAGAAGCAGGACAACTTAGCTCAGCGCTATCTGCGTCTGGCCGAGCGAAGCGCCAACGTACGCGTGGCGCATGCTCCTGGACTTCACTTCTGCAATGGACTATACGCTCGATTTCGCAACAACGTCGTCGAGGCCATTGACGAGCTCAATCTTGCACGACGTGATCCGGAGTGGGGCGAGCGAGCTCTTATCAACATGATCGAGATCTACCTCAACCCGGACAACGAAAACCTCTGGGACGCTGGAAACGATGGGAGCGAAGGCAACACCAAAGAGCAGACGGAGAACTTGCGCATCGCCAACACACTGCTGGACGAGTTACCGGTGGCTCGTAACGAGCGAGATGCCAAACTTCGCGTGCTTGAAGCTTACGCTGTGCTCGCTGTTCGCACCAAGAGCATGCTGGACAAAGCCATTCAGCTCTTCATGGAGATTCTTGAGACGGTCGACCGCGACTACGTGCCTGCGTTGCTTGGACTAGCCACGGGATACATGCTGACGAAACAGCAGCCCAAGGCGCGAAACCAGCTCAAGCGTATCGCCAAGATGAACTATGACCAAACTCTCGCGGACGAATTCGAGCGCAGCTACCTCCTGCTCGCCGACATTTACATCAATCGAGGCAAATTCGATCTCGCACAGGAGCTCTGCAAACGTGCGCTGACGCACAATAAATCGTCCGGAAAAGCTTGGGAGCTTCTCGGTCTGGTGATGGAGAAGGAGCAATCGTACATCGACGCGGCTGAGTGCTACCAAGAAGCGTGGACTTGCGAAGGCGAGGCAAGCGCAGCAATCGGATTCAAACTCGCATTTAACTACCTCAAAGCAAAGAAGCTGGTGCTTGCTGTCGACGTCTGCCACAAGGTACTGGACCAGTACCCAGACTACCCAAAAATCCGCAAGGAGATTCTGGAGAAGGCGTACGCTGGATTCCGGCCCTAGGTCAAATAGCACAACAACAACCGAGAGTCAAAGGAGATGCAGAACGCAGTTGCATTCGTCTATATATCCATCGCATCATCACATACCGTAAGTGATTCCGTAATGAATGACATTCCACACCATTAACTCGCACCGGCCTTGCTTACGATTAGCCGGCGGTAGCATAGTCGCGGAGGAGCGGGATGGGGTTCTTCGGGCGATTTTGGACCCCCTTGCAGATGGCGATATGCTGCTGAGCGCCGGAGGGGGCAAACTTCCGGCGACAGCACGGGCAGAGAACAAGCGTGGCTTGGTGTTCCTTGTAGCTTTGCTGTAGGGTGTGGTCCTTCAGCTTGTGTAACTTGGACGCGACAGACCCTGCAGAGCTTGGTGGCGTTCCTACCCGAGCGTTCCTTGGGTTAGGCGGGGAGACTTGGTTTGACGGAGTACCCCGCCCCCAGGAGCCTTCGTTGCCGAACACGCGTGGGCACACTGCTTCGTGCTTTGCTAGACGACCTTCAGCAAAGCTTCGACTACAATATCGACAGGTCTCCATATTCTGAGCCACTGGACCTCCTGCAAACGCGCTGTTTGCAGGCTGAGAGCCTTTTCGCTTGGCGACGCTTTTCTTCTTCCGCCTAAGTGCTCCAGCATCTGCGCCTCTGCGTGCCGTAACTTGATCAACATCTTGGATTGTACGAGAATCCGGTGACATATTTGATCCCTCTCCGTCCGAGCTGAAAATTCGGCTGTGGTTGTTGCGTTGCTTCTGCGGGGTACTTTCTATAGAGCTGGGTTCTTTGTAGCTTGAGTGTCTGCGTCTTGGACGAAGCAACAACAAACTATCCTGCATCGACGTAGCTCCTGGCCGACCGTGAGGCGTAGGCTCAGGGAACGCGGTTGCATAATGCAGCGAGCGCAATGTAGCGTCCTCAGAGATCAGCCCAAGGGCGCGTTCAAAGCTCGAATACAGCGGCGACATGTGTCGCTTGTGAAACTTTGCCGTCCCACATTCTTGAAAGTGCGCAGCAAGGCGATCAGAAGGCTGTTGCTCACCGCAAAAGGAGCAGAATAACGTTGTCTGGAGCTCCGTTGTCGCAGCTGCAGACGGCGACGGATGGTACCCGAGACTCTGTCGCAGAACGGACCGATGCAGCTCTGACTCCTCTTCAGTAGCGGCAGCAGCAGCCTGCGGCTGGTTCTCGCTCTTGCTCGAGTGGTAATGACTCGGCCTGCCATAAAACAACAGTGACCAATTGTCAGCTCCCACCAGCCACTTGAACTACGCAACTACTAGTGCTCAGGTGCACGAACTTTTTCCACGACGACTCGCGCGTACGTCGGTTGTAGTAGTAGACCCGCCCCTTAGCCGTGTAGGCCTCCTGCCACTCGTCCTCCTGCACCTGTCCCTGCTCCTCTTCAGCGTCCTCTTCCTGTTCCTCTTGAGTGTCTTCCTGGACATCTCCTTCCAACCTGTCCTCCTCCACATTGTCCTCCATGTCTTCGTCCTCCTCCACTTCTTCTGTCGTCCACTGACGTCCATCTCTGTCATCCAGCGTCCATCTGTCCTCCATCACCTCGTGCACAAAGTCCAGGTAGCCTCCCTCCGCCCTCCAGGCCTCTCCGTCCTGCTCGTCCTCGCTCTCCCGCACCTCGTCCGAGTCCTCCAGCAGCCGCAGCGCCTCGCGGACGCTCGCCTCCACGTCGGCCTCGTCGTCCTCCGTCAGGTCCTCGCTGCTGACGCGCGGGCGTCGACGCGCGGCCAGCGTAGCGAGCGGTGTGACCATCCAGCCGTCGTCGTCCTCCTCCTCGCTCTTGTGGGGACTCTCGGAGACCGTTTCTGGCGCGGATTCTCGGTCGGACGACTGCGCATGCGTCTTCGGTACGTGCTGCACCGATTGGGAGGTCTCTAGTGGCTCTGGATCGGGAGATACAGACGCGGACAGCGACGCATTAGGGGCGACATTAGTGTTCGCCATGTTGCTATGGGACTGGGAGAGGAAAGGGCGGAGGGGAGACGCGGATTGGATGAAATAGAGAAGGGGTTGACCAATGAAAGAGATGTGCGACATGTGAGCAGGGCTGCAGGAAAACTTCAACTTGTCTTTCTAGGCGAAAATGAGACGTTAGTAGGTGGTATTTTCTGCACTTGACATGCCGCTTGGGGTGCTATGGCTATGGAGAAGCCTATGGTTTTTCGCCTTTATCCCCTTCTCGTTCTAAGTTTTCGTAAACGGCAGTGTGATAATCGCGAGATTGCCGGGAAAGGTTTTCATGTATCGATGTTCAAATCGAAGTTTCGTCCCAGGGGACACTATGAAGCGCTACACAAGCATGATTTTCTATGCTGAGAGTCAATATAAAATTACAACATTTAGGTAGACGGCTTGTGAAAGGATTGAGGACGTCGTCAAAGGTACGGCTTGCCGTTGGTTTGATCATCAGCAACTCAACTTCGAGCTGCTCCGCTAGTATAATTATATAGTCCCGATAAAGTCTGTGCGAAACGTGGACAGCCCTTTTCGGGGGTTCGTCAAAAATGTAGTTTTCAGGTCTCAAGAGCACTCTTGCAGTTCCAAGCCTGTAGCTCTCGATGATGTCCCGAGTGGGTACGGAGGCAACCGTCTCGGGAGAGATGCGGTCCGTCCGAATGGTGGAGCTGCCTTGGCAGACCAATTGTTGGTGGAACAACTACATGAAGATGAGCTGGACGCCCTGTCGCAGGTGCGACGGGACGGTCTGACGCTGGCGCAACTCTAGCTTTTGGGTCCTTTTGGTGGCGTTTGCGGATTGGCGGAACCGGCGCACCATATTTCGAATTGAAGATCGGAGCCCGGAATGCGAGGAGAGCTGGAGGTGCGGCGCCGCGAGGACGGAGGGCGCGTATATGAAGAATACAAGGACAAGGACAAGGGCTCGGTGATGTGAAGGCGGGGTGTCGCCTCGAGCACGGCAGGATCGCTGAAGAACGGTAAGCAAGCAGCAAGAAAGGAGGGCGGCTGGACAGCCCGCCTCCAAGAGTAAGAAAGATCAGTCGTGAAAAAGCCTTGGAGCTGACAAGTTAATATCCTTTTATATTGATTTGTTAGTGTCTTATCTACTCTCCGTGCGCGCGCTACCCGCCACACGCCTCGAGGACCGGTCCTATCCAAGGACGGCTCGCGACAGATGGTGTCAACTTCCTTCGTGATTCTCGGCGGTTTCGCGCTGCTCGGTTAGACCGCTGAAGCCAAAGCAATATACGTCGTGCGGATCCCGAATGGTGACAGCGGTGAAGAATCGACCCCACATATCGTTCGGGCGAACGCGATGGGATAAATAATTTTGTAAATTTCTTCGGTAATGCAAGTGTAATGTTGACAGTGGTGCTACGCAAAATTGACACTGATGGTGACGGTCGGACAAACGGCCTGTGGATACAGAAATCGTGGGCCGATCCACAAAGGACAACTGGCACTCCACCTCTCCGACAAGACGTCAAAAACTCTACTCTTTTTTTTTTTTCGACACCGAGATCGCCCACCGCCCCTTTGTTAGCAGAGCTTGTCCATACCCCCAGACAGCCCCTCCGTAGTTATCCCCAGGCTCGAAATACTCTCTTAACAGAAATATGAAAGCGGTTCCAACAGTTTGATTATTAAATCTTCCCTCTCTCCTCTCAGTTACCAAAAGGAATACGAAATCGTGAGAGGTGCGCAATTATCCGGATAATATATACGTCTAAAGTCTCTGCATGTGGCCTACTTCGTGGTAGCTTCCAGCATGTTGCATGTCGTACATTTCATCCAATCAAATCACATCAAAGAGTTTATCGGTTCCAAGTCAGTTCGTTCCTTGGTTGGAGAAGTTGAGAGGTGCAAACGTCCCAGCCTCAGACACGATGGCAGATGAAGCGATCCCAATCGATCCTGAAGGCCCGGGCCCCACCAGAATCATCAACAAAATGGTTGGAGCACACAAGCCACAGTATTGGCAGATAATTCGGCTGGTCG
>JAHWLE010000942.1:0-15686 GCA_024679135.1 Phytophthora foliorum
TTGGTTGTGTGCGGAGGTGCAGGATCGACGATGTGGCCAGCAACTTGGAGCTGCTGATAGCGACGGACATGGGTATTCAGGAGACCGGCCTTGTGCAACTTTCGCAGATTCTTGAGTACGTTCTGGCTTCCGCGGGCTGTGATCTTGCGCTGGCGAAGAAAGGAAAGAAGCTCGTGCTCAGCGTTGGTGCCGGCCTCTAGGACGTCGTCTCGGTAGCGTGCCGTGGTTTCGTTCAGTTGAAATCCGTCCGCAAGGAACAACTTCATGAAGGCAACGATGAGTTTGGCGGTTGACCTTGCGTGCTTGTTAGCACCGTCAACAGAGCTCCACATGCGTGGTACCTATACGTACCAGGTGAACCACACGTCCTTCAGGTTTGTTGGCGCCGATGAAGTACGTCTACGCTTGACTGGAGGTTCGCTCGTGCTTGGTGTCTCACTTCTGACGTGTGATGGTGTTGTTTCTTGCGGCGTGTTGTAGATCTTAGCCTCCATTGTAGCCATTCGGGCGTCAAGCTTCTGGTTGACATGGATTAATTGCTCAATCAACGCAGCTTGATGAACAAACACGGGGTGCTTGGTGATGTCCGTTGTTGCGTCTTGGGATTTCGTACGTTCTTCAGAGGCGCTGGACTTCCGATCACAGATCAAGTGCGACGACCACGCAAGCAAAGTGTTAGCCGTGAAGCCATTATCGACGGCGCAAGCCTCGATACGCTGGATTGCCAGGCCGGTTGGATTGGCACCTTTTACAGACGGGTAGTGCCGCAACAGGTACGCCATGAGGGTGTCAAGTATGCGCCCATTGACGTTGTATTGCGCTGTTTCGAGACCGGTGAAAGCTGAGAATAGAGCCGCCGAGACAGATCGAATGTTTGTCTGCGTGTCTGAGTCAAAGGTGTCCAGCGATAGGAGATATACTTCTTTGTCTGGATCGCGGCTATTCAAAACGCGCGCGACCTTGTGGTCTTCGGAAGGCGTATTGAAGACATAGGCGAATGCCTTGTTTGTTGCTGTCATGTTCCAAGCTCCTCGATCGAAGATCCACTGTACACACATGCCAGCTCCATTCGCATGCTGCGCGCCACCGCGCCGGAATGAATGAGATGTCAAGCGCTCAGACACCCCCGCTGGCTTGGCGACTCTATCAAGAACCATGTTCCAAGCTCCACGTCGAAGATCCACTGTATACACATGCCAGCTCCATTCGCATGCTGCGCGCCACCGCGCCGGAATGAATGAGATGTCAAGCGCTCAGACACCCCCGCTGGCTTGGCGACTCTATCAAGAACGCGGTTGACGTAGCTATGAATTCCAGGAGCCGCCTCGTTAGCCTTGTCCTGGTCAGAGCGCACAGTCCCACCTTGCAGCGCTGCCATTTCGTCCGGGTGATCAATCAAGTCGATGAGTGGAGTTGTTGGCGACAGGGTGGCTGGGGAAGTTGACTGCTGTTCAGGCAGTTGGCTCAACAACGACAGTGTCGGCGAAGAGTGTGAGACGCGGGCAAGCGCAATAGCAAGGAGCGGGCATGTGGTGAAATCTTCGTCAGGAAACAGCGAAAGGCCTTGCTCTTCTGAAGTCTTGATCCGGATAAAACGCACGAAGAAGATGTCACCGGAGCCGATGGACAAGTTTGCCTTCCAAAACATTGTGAGGTCCGATGCGCGCCCGAACAGGAACCGGAGTAAGCACACCAGCGCCGCGTCTTGATAATCAGCTGCAGTGCCAGCAGTGGAATAGAGATACGACCTCATTTGCTTGAGCGCCTTCTTCGTGCACGCGGGGGCCTTGTTAACGAACGCTCCAGACTCGCGCTTCATGCAGTAGCGCTCGAGCATTTGCCCCTTCTTGAGCAACACCTGTCGACCACCGCTCGATGCTGGGGAAATTGATCCAACAGCCAGTTCTTGGCCTGGCGGTACTACTGCATGACCGAGTGCCGAGCTAAAAGCTGCTCCTTTCGCCCCTCTTTGAACGCGAGGTGCATGCCAAATTTGTTAACCACAGCTCCTAGAACGAGTGGAGCGCTTTCACGCAGCATGCACACCTCCACGTACTCCCAGCTAACGTCTTCGTCGCTGAGGAACTTGAGAAACGAGCGCGATGCGCTCTCGCGAGCTCGCTTCGTGTTGGCAGATGCTAGGTCGTTCAGACTCTTCGTGGGGTCGGAGATGTCGGAGCTTGGGGGTTATTCGGGAAATATGCGAATGACTGGGGAACTGTAGGGGTATATCAATAACTTTGCGGGTACCTCCGACCGGATATGTCGGAGCTGTCGATAGACAAACTTGCCCAATCAAATCTCGCTCTGGTTGGCCAAAATTCTGTGTCTTTCGTTCTTTTATTGGTCAAAATTTGTGCTCTCCTACATATCTCAGTCCTATTGGCCAATATTAGCAATAGTCAATACAAGTATAGTCGGAGAATTGACGATATTCATCCATAAAACGATAAAAAAATGACCAAGGTACGGGAACACGCACGGGTGCTCGTATACTTTTGGTCCGCAGTGTATACTATCCGCCAGCACTGTATCAAGAATGTCAAGCATCATCTTGGCGCGTTTAACCATTTTTAGATTTAGATTAACCATTTTTAGACAAGCTCCGAAAATCGCGAATTTTGTTGACCTTGAGTCGCTGATATCAGATAATATTTGCAATGGCATTTTTGTAAATTGAAAGTTGACGATGCCCAAGAAGTCCAAGAAGCACAAGCCAGTACCCTTCGCCAATGCCCCAGACCACGGAGCGTTAGTCGCAGCCAAGGCCGTCCCGGACGTGATGGCAGATTTCCAGGCCTTCTCGCACTACACCCGCAACGGCGCCAACGTTTCCATCCGTGGCTTCCAGTCCAAAGACCTGTCAGAGACGACGCGAGAAAGCATCGTGACGCTCTTCGAGAACAACATGAAGACGTTGTACCAGGCCTCGGACTGGGGTTACGACGCTGCAGCTAAACGCATGGAGCTATTCGAGGACGAGGCGCGCTATCTCTTGGCCTTCGACGAGAGCTCCTCCTTGGAATCAGCTCCGCCACTCGTGGGCTTCGCGCACTTCCGCTTCGTGAAGGACGACGGTGCCCTTGTACTGTATCTGTACGAGGTCCAATTGGCCTCGACCGCTCAACGCCACGGACTCGGCAAGTTCCTCATGCAACTGCTGCTGTTGGTGGCGAGAAACCACGGAATGGAGCTCATGGTGCTCACGGTCTTCAAGAATAACACGGGGGCAATGCGGTTCTACCGAGAACGACTAGGATTTGAGATCGACGAGACCTCGCCGAGTGCGTGCGGAGATACCTCGCAAGACTACGAGATCCTCAGCAAGAGCGTCGTCCACAGCAAGTAGAGCTGGGGGCGGCGTAAGAATAGCAGGAAGAACTGCATGAGCAGCTTGCCGCCCTAACGCGTTGCTGGTATAAATAACTGGAAGCAATCTAGACCACTCTGCGCCAGCACCACGTTCTGACTGTTTGAAGTCTGCAATGGGCTCTCCTCGCCGAAGCAGCACTGGATATCGCCGAGCAACGCTAGGCCCACAGCTCCTGCTGAAGAAAAACTCGTTCCAGGGCCTCGTGATTCCAGTGGCACCACTTCAACAGCAACAAGATGTCAACGCGATCGTCGTGGGGGCTCTGGCAAAGCAGACACGGCTGCGGAAGTTCCAGGAGTTTCCTCGAGCCTCGCGCGTTCGCACAGCAGCCAGCACAGACAGTAACCCAAGTGCCGTAAATCTCGTCGAGGAGAGTGATGACGACACACTAATAGGGGTCGGAGACCGCTTGCTGTATCTGTTGCAGCGCTGGCAGGTAACGAATGTGGTGTTGGTGGTAGCACACCATGATTCGAGTCTCAGTGGGCGGTTGCTGGGTGGTGCTGAGCTCTACAGGCTGGCAACTGAAGCTGCCAAGCTGGTACTGGAGCAGCACTATCTGGATTCCGTTACTGAAGCTGCCAAAATCTCGGTCGAGGTTGCTGTAGCAGAAGCAGAAGCAGCTGAATCGCCATCGAAGCGGGTGCAGCAAGTGATCCCAGCGACGTGCTTCATGTCGAGCGACACGGTTCCGACATGGCCGAAGCACCACCAGCCGACGAGTGATGGTGGAGGTCACAAGGGTGTCAAGCAAGGTCGTATCAATCACTTCCGCCACCGAGAGATCGCAGCAGCAGAGCGAAACCAAGAAGCAGAACGAGCCGAGAAAATATCGAGCGAAGGCGTTACGAGTGTCCTCAGTGCCAAAAGTACCGGAAGTCTGGAGTGGTTGGGCATCTCACGCGAAGAGTGGCGCAAACTTCGTAGCATTCGGGTACCTGTCCGAGAGCTGCACTACCTCTTCATGTGCCTCGTAGTACTTTTGGAGCCACCCATCGAGCAGCGTGATGCACGCAAAAGCAAGCCGATTCCGAAGAAGCAGGAGCAATTTGTGCCGTCCGATTTCTCATGGGCGCACTGTCGCCAAGTGCTGCACAAGTCGTCGGAGTGGAGCCACCGACTGCGTGTTGTGCGTGGTTCCACATTGGCTCCGTCTCAAGCCACAGCTTTGCGTGCCATCTTCCAGGAACCTACATTCACTGAAAGTGCATTCGTCCGCATTGCAGGCGGCGCGGGCACTAAAATCTTCGCGTGGCTGCAGAGGCTTCTTGATGAATATGACGAAAGGGATCTCGGTTTGCTGCGGATCGACGTAGCGTCCGATGCCACGTCACAGACAACAGCATCACCAGCTTCTGTCGAAGCAAAAGAGGAAGAAGATCAGCAACAGCAGCAACAGCAGCAACAGCAGCAACAGCAAGGTGATCGTGAGCATGGTAAAGAGCAGGGGTCACCGGTTCTTCAAGCGCTTCAGAACGTCACCAAGCGTCCCAAGTCTTTCAAAATCGTCGATCCTGGTCGCCTATTTGGTCGACACCATGCAACTCAATAGACTTTTTTGATTTGAAATGCTTCATTCATTGTTGTTACGCGGCTTACTTGGTTGCGAGTGCAGAGGAAAAAGCTCATTCAATTGTGTGCTTCGCTCTAGACGGAGTTGGCGTTCGCAGTTTCACGGACCTGGCGCTCGATTCTTTTGCGGATATCATCGACAGGTGAGGCGCGATCTCGAGGCTTCGCCAGCAGAACGCCCGCTGTGATGAAGCTGATGATAATAATGGCGAAGACAAAGATGTTGTAGTCCCAGACCACGCTCATACCCTTCAGGTAGTGAATCTGCACGCCTAAGAGTGTTCTCAAAGACGTAAGGCGGTCGTAGTCGGCAAAAGCTTGGTCACAGAACTGCACTGACGGGATCGCACAAAGTAGAACTAATCCGAGGTTGAACACCAAGGAATTCATGTACGTTCCATGCAGCTTCATCGGGTGCAACGCGATACAGAAGCAACGCATGCCAAACTTGAAGCAGCCTTTCACAGCACACGCGAGAAGGTAGGAGCTGAAGATGCCGACGGAGATTGTGCCGAAGAGCGGGAACCAGCGGTCGAACCAGATGAAATACGTGTTGAGGAACGGCAGGAGCGGAGTGTTGGGCAGCATGTAGAGGGCAATGTGGAAGAACCACATGCAGCTAATGATGCTCGCTATGCAGCCTGCTAGCAGCTTGAAAATTGGCTTCAGAGGATTGAAGTTCCGGTACTCCTCGTGGCAGAGCTTCAGGTCCACAGCGTCTCCCTCGAGCAAGTACACTGACTGTTTAAACTTGTTGAGTGTCACGAAATCCAATCGCCGTTGCTTCTTGCGCTCCCAAGAACTCTGCCCATGACCAGGGCGATCCATGCCCTGCTTAATAGTCCGACCGATTTCCAGAAGCTCCATGGATCGCCGCTGGAGAATCAGCTTCTGAATTGCGTACACATCGGCACTGATGAACTTTGGGCGGTGGAAGAAAGCACTGTTGAAGCAGCATGCACATTTTAGTGAGTTTAGTGGGCAACGCAAGAGAGGTCGAGTCGCACAAGCACTTACAGGATGAGGTCCATGGGCAGCGCGATGAGTCCGATGCCGGTGAATATCGAGAAGCCAAACCATCCGATAAAGCTTGTGAGACCGGTGACGTACACAGGTAGCGACACATCGAGTGTCAGCGTGATATGCTGCTCAGTGACGTTGTTTGCTGTGATCACGACGTTAGTGGATAGCGTGGTGCCATCGACGTATGTCTGAAATCCTTCACTGGCCGACATGGAGTTCACCGCCAGAGCGCGCATGGGGATATAGCTCTCAGCGCTCGTGAGATAGAGCACGGTGATTAATGCAGCAGCGACGACGACTGTGGCCAACTCCATTTTGATCGCCTCACCCCACTGACTATTCTTCTTGTTGTCCTCACCATCGTCAGCCTCGTAGTAGAAGATCGCGAACGGGAGCAGCACCACGAGAAAGATCACGATGGACAAGAACACCATCAGCCAGAGTAGATCCATGTTGATGTTGCCGCAGACTGTGTTCCAGCCTTCTGCACAGCCGATGGCTGTCGAGTTGTTTGCCACATCCAGCGGCAGCAGGAGCACCGTCGCCTCTGCGAAGAATAATCCAAAGACCTGTCCATCCAGCAAAGCAACAGTCGTCAGCATCGCTACGCCAACGTCACCGGTCAATCCGCTAGGCAATCGTCACCCTACCACCAGGGCTTTAGGGAAGTATGCAGTGTTCTTGTCGTCGTCGTGCTGGAAGTACACAAGGATGTAGATATTGCAGAGTATCAAAGCCACTGCGATGATGACCACGACGGCCAGCAGGAACAGATCCACCCCCATGTCGAAAGCAACAGCAAGAGGATGCCTAGCTAGTATTCGTTTTGCTCAAAAGCTTCGCCGCGACTGCCTTTCTCGTCCACACTTGGCCTCCCACCGCGCCGTAACGGACAAACGAAGCGCATTGCGAATCGAAACGGACGCTCATTTTAGCAGAGAATGCCCCGCAACTGCGGAAGAAGCAGCGCTACACTAGTTGACTGGAATACGTACTCGACTACAGTACACTACAAATTTGTTTTAGTTTTGGGGCCTCAGTAGGTTCGTTCGACGCATTGCGACAGAGTGGCAACTCCGCACTCATGCAGTAATTGGACATTATGTTGAGATCATCACTGGCTCCCAATCGACAAGGATCGACAAGGATCGACAAGAATCGACAAAACACTAGATACCTTAGGTCTATCGTTTGCACCAAAGCAAAAGACGGAATGAATGCCGCTGTCCAGTGCGGCGGATACACTGGCGGCTCTTCTCGTCCAACCATCCGAAGCGGTGTGGTGCACATATGTACATGTTTCGCACACAAAAACGTGACGACTGGTACACTGTACCAAGTGAGTACTGTAAGTTGAGTCAACGACTTGGTCAATGCTTGTCAGACATTGCTGTCTCTGAGCTGATGATGCTGACGCCGTGCGCTCCACCCATGCGTCAGCTGAAAGCCGGCTCGGGCTGCTGGTGAGCTCGGCAAAAATTGTGACGGCATCGAAGCTTGAGCGTGATCCCGGATCCGGATCACTTCGCCCAGATGGCAATGCAGACTCGGCGAACTTCACGGGCCGTGACCAGCGACACCAATCGGTTAGCTTCAACTGGTCCGGCATCAGCAGAGGGGCGGCAGCAGCAGAGCTCACCAAAAGTGCACCTTGCAGTGCACGGTGGCCACCGACAAGTTGTTGGCGTCTTCCCGGTTCTCATGCCGAAAATGGGAAGCCCCCGAAGCGACGACGGAGGTGGTGACAATCTTGGTGGCGAGACATCCACCGCTTGAGCCCGGCTCCTGCTAAATTCACGAGGAAGACTCTGTCTGCGACGCCATCGACGCGTGCCGCTCCGGCTTCGGACAAAAGCCTCCGGTCCCGGATGTCTATGTGCGGCTCTGCCTTTGGATCAAGGTTTGATGTGTGTGCCTCTCTTATTTGGGCTTGGGTGTTCGGTCGATTTGCTTCCCACCGCTCGATCGAAGCGGTCCACTTCACACGCAAGCCTCGCAGCGAGGAGGACCTCAACAGCCCGTTGAGGTCGTTGAACGGGGTCATGGCACACTTTGGTCGCCTGACTGTTGCATTGGCGAGTCCTGCGGCAGTTTACTGGATCGGGTGTGGGGGGGGTGCCCGCAAGTGATTGAAGGCGTGGCGGCACTGACAACAGCAGACCGAGTGCGTGTGAGGCGCCGTCCCTCGCCGCGGCATGCAAATTGCAAGCGCTATGCTCGGCTGGCAGTCAGCCAGGGCTCTTCTCTCGAGCCTTGCGTCGTCGCGTCGCGGACGGGGATGACGTGAGACTTGGTGCTCGATTTACATCTGCATGCTCCGCCGACCAGGACGAGGATACATTGCGGGTCGGTTGCACATGTATCTGTATCCGTCTCGGGGTGGAAGACCCCTTGCAGCCTACAGCACTGCTGTTCGAACCATCGTGCCAACTCCATGGCGGCACCGACGATGGCGGCAATGCTTTCGTTGATCGCCACTGGCGATTCGCCACCGCGATTTGATTTTAACACGCCGTCGAGGCTCGACTCGAGCGGCTTCCATCATGTGTAACGTAGCGAGCGCGCGAAGCGAAAACTTTCGCGACGATGGTATCCTGTAACACCGCGGTTGCATGCTCTCTCGCAACCCACTTGACGCTGTAACACCCGCCCGCCTGGAGGGTGAAACTGCGCGGTGTGTGGTTGCCCCTTCGACTCAAAGTTTGAGCGCGTGATTGCCAGCGATGGAGCTGGATCCAGTCAGGCAAGAGGCCGGCGGGTGTCACCGAAATGCGCTAGTACTGGCAGGCAGCGCGATTTCGTGCGACTGCAGTGCCACATCTTGGCATCAGCATGATGAGGCGCCGTACGACGGACACTCATTCATGTATCTCGGGCTTTGCCGCTTTTCGGACTGTTTTCTCGCTGCTAGCCTGGCAGCGAGATACACCCGATGATCTCCAGGAGTCCAGCGGCTGCAACAGCAACCGCATGCTAACTCTGCGCGGCAAATCGTGTGCCACAAGCTCGCGAGTAGAGAGAGAAGCTTGTCGCGCTGCGTACATGTACAGTAATTGGCGCGACACGCTGGAAGGGTGCTTCACCAGCCGGGTGTTGATACTTTGATAGTCGCTGCGCGAGCAGCATCCTGCAGAGCCATACATGTACGTCACCACAACCACGCAGCTCATATTTATTGAACTCAAGGAGAGCGAAATCGGGCTGTGCAAACAGCGTGCGCGATACGAAGCCAGCCGGCAACAGCAGCGAGCGAGTGAGCTTGCACCCCCAGCACAAGCCGCTGGCGGCGTCACGGCCTGATGAGCGTGACACCTGCGACAAAAGAAACGAAGCGCATTGGTGGATGAGGGCCGTCGAAAGTCTCACCAAGCGAGTGCATGTCTGGGCCCGCGCTGGCTAGGCCGCCGGAAAACCAATGGCGACCGCGCTGCAGTAGCATTTCACTACACTTTCAGCATGCGAACATTTGCAGTTGTGCGTCAAGAAAACATCAGCCGCTGCATGAGTGAATTTCTCGCGGATTGACACCGCCGCCATTGCCGCGGGTGAGTACACATTGGATCTCTACTAAATAATACCTGTACATGTACAGTAATGCTTGCATTGCACGCTGTTTGCCAGCACGGCTCTCGCCTGCCATGTTGGTCGCGTGTAGCGGGAGAGTGGCGGACCGATGACCGAAGGCGGATGGCGCTGGGTGGGCATCGCCGCCAGCTGCAGGGATCGCTTCCACCAGATGGCCACTGGCACGCGTTATCTTGCTTTTTGTATGCTGCTGACTAGTTGCCGCGAGTCAGTTCGGGTTGGAGGAAGGCGGACCACGCCCATCCCTATCGAAAGGTGAAGCTCGCGGGTCACGACAACACCAAACGGCGTACGCCATGCAGGCACGGCGCCGGCTGGTCCGTTGTCTGTTGGTGTGAATCACCCCCTGTCAACGGTGCCGTCGCCGTCGCCATCAACGCCAGCGCCGCTCTCACTCTTCATTTTGCTTCTCGGCTTCCGCTTCCGGACCCGTGAACACCATCCGATTCCGCGTGACCGCCTCCGATCCCGAATCGCGCTCTTGCCTTTCCAAGCCGCCGTCGGTCTGTTCTCACTCGAGCCGACAACCGCTTTGCATTCGATTTCGAAGCAAAGCGAATCTCGTGCATCCGCTCCACATCTCGAGGAGCGTTCGTCCCATCCGCGAGCGCGATCTCCTGGTTCTGGACCACGACACTTCCTTCAAGCGGTGCAGCAGCAGGTCGCGCCGTTAGCAACGAGTGAAGCCAGCCCCTTGCCTTTCTCGCAGCGTTCGCCTCAGTTGTAAAATCGAGCTGCTCAAGACAATCACAGGAAAGAGCCTTGAGCATGTCCATTGAAAGCGTACAAGACGGCGATGCCGCCCAGTCGCGGCCCGCCAACATGGTCCACAAGACCGTGCGCGTGCTCCAGCCCCCCATGGCCCTCGTGCAGCAGACCCAGTACTCGGACATGCTGCTCGGAGACATGGGCATGATGGGGTGCGACGTGGACGCCTGGTCCCGGCCCCAGCAGTTCGCCCCGCAGCAACAGCAGCAGCAGTTCGGCTTCGCCTGCCCGCCCGCTGTGCTCACCCGTCACGTGTCCATGCCAGTAGCTGCACCTCGTCAGGTCACACCCGCTCAGTACCAGCAGCCGGCGACGTCGTTCGCCATGGGCATGCCGCCCACACTTTCTCGGCATCACAGCCACGGATACGTCTCCGTCATGCAGCAGCAGCAACAGCAGGGATACCAGACCGCAATGAACGTGCCGATGCCTCCTCGTCAAGTGCACGTGAACGAGATGCAGCACCTCCTGGAGATCAGCATGGGCCAGCAGCAGCCTCTGCAGTACCAAATCCCGACCCAGCAGCGCTACATGAAGAACGAGTCGATTTCGTCGTCTTCAGCTATGAACGTCGAGCCGATTGCCTTTGCCCCCGCGGACAACAACACCAAGCTGGCCATGGACGACCTGGACCCTCTCGCCTACGCCGTGTTCGGCAACGCCACCGCCTCCAAGCCGGTCCTTCCCGGCATGCCTCAAGACATTCAGCAGATCGAGTCTGCCTTCGACTCCCTCGACCGCCTCCTGCCGGAGATCGAGCGGGAGATGCTCTTCCGTTCGCCGGAGCTGGACCAGTTTGCTCAGGCTGCTGTGACGGCCAACATCAAGCTGACGACCAAGTCTCCCAAGAGCATGGCTACGTGCAAGGTGGCTGGCTGTGAGCGCCGTGTGCGTTCCAAAGGCTTCTGCAAAACCCACGGCGGCGGCCGCAAGTGCAGCATCGAAGGGTGCAAGAAGTCGAGCCAGAACGGCGACTTTTGCATTGGCCACGGTGGCGGCAAGAAATGCAAGGAGGAGGGCTGCGCCAAGGCTGCCCAGTCGCACGGTTTGTGCAAGGCTCACGGCGGCGGTGCCCGCTGCAAGTTCCCCAACTGCAACAAGAGCTCGCAGGGTGGCGGTCTGTGCCGTGCCCACGGTGGTGGCAAACGCTGCCAGGCTGCTGGATGCCCCAAAGGCGCCCAGCGCGGCAATTTCTGCGCCACACACGGCGGCTTCCGCAACTGCAAGATTGAGGGCTGCGTGCGCACGGACCGCGGTGGAGGTTTCTGCGAGGTGCACCGTCGTGGTCGCCTCTGCAAGGTCGAGGGCTGCAAGAAGCTGTCTCGCAACCAGGGCATGTGCACCATGCACATTCGTGAGGAGAAGCAGGACTCTACCAACTTCGGTGCCCCCGTGAAGGCTGAGCCTGCCGTCGCTCTTGCCGTCTAAGGATGATCGTTCCCAGATCTCCAATTCCTGCTCGACTCCTGGAATTCCGTTCTTCTCTCTCTACATACTCCGCGTCACCGTCGTCCCTCATTCAAAGGAAGATGAGGAGGAGAAGGACAAGAAGTCGATGCCGGACAACTTGAGCCGCTGTCTATCGCTCGAGTTTATCTGTCTCTATGTTTCTAGCTTGTACTTGTGGTATTCATCGGCGTTCGTGCCAACCAGTCTAGTCTACGTGATAGCCTCTGTATCCGTGAAGTGTCCAGTATTTAAAATGCACGATGAATATGAGTAGTGTATGAATCTCCATGTCGATCATTGCTGAAAAGCCTTCTGCATCAACCTTTCGTCATTTACGTGGCGTTGTTGACGGGCATTCGACGAATTCCCGGTCGCCAGGAGTAGCATTGAGCATTGCAGATGGCATTAGGATTTGTGGTGGTCCTTCATGTGGAAAGCCACTTCAAGCAATGACGTCAAGCTCTCCCACGCTGCCAAAGAAGCGCTCGAACGCTCTGTCCTACCCGGCTGTAATACAGCCTGTATATGGCTTAGCGATGATGGCTGGTGACCAGTCGGTAGTGTTGGAATAGAGCACAACGTCGATTGCACAGCTCAACCTCATAATACTTGCATTGGTTTGCGTTAACGATAGGTGCTGTCAGTATTTACATTGCTATGACACGCCTCCGGACAAAACGGCACTGGTCTTGGGCGACATTGAAGCTGTGGACGACACCTCGTCCATATCGTCGTCCTGCGGGATCTCCAGGTGGAGCACCCGAGCGTGGTGGATCTGACGAATCGGCTGCGGGTGGTCGATCTGCGGCGGCATGGCTGTCCGGTGCGGGTGCGCGGCCTTGCCATGGGCGATGTGGTTGTGGTGGCCCTGCAACTTGGCACCGTGGTGAATTTTGCCGTGCGGCGCCTTGGGCTCCTGCTTGGGCTCCACGGGTTTCACCGGGTTCTTCGCTGGTGAGAACTTCGAGTACAGGCCGATCATTTCCTTCTTCATCTTGGCCTGGTACTTGCTGTGTTCACGACAGTATTCGGTCGTGAAGTTTGCAATGTGCGACAGCAGCACGTCCAATTCCTCCTCGGTGTCCTCTTCCTCGAAGTACTCGAGGAAGTGTGCCTTGGCCGTGTTCAACTTGTTTAACAGATTCTGGAGAACAGCGAGCTCCATCTCCACTTCCTTGCAAAACTGCTTCAACGTGTTCTTGGAGGTCACCATCGCCTCCTTGTCGGCATCGCTAGCAGTAGGACTTGGTACAGTAGCCTCAGCCTCCCGCAAAAGCTTCTGCCATCCCGCCTCGAGTCCATTCTTCTCCGATGCAAGCGATGCGTACGCCACCTTGCTGCACTTAGAAATGAGGTCGATGTCATTGTAAAAGTGGGCAAGATGGGGCACGTCGCGCTCAATCGATTGCACCACATACTGCAAAAAGGTGATGCCACCTACGAAAGCCTTTGTCTGCGAAAACTTGACCAGGGAACCCAGCGAGAAGGCGTCGACGCCTTGCTGCTCCTCGTCGCCGCCAAAGTTGAGCAAGTTTCCAATCTGGAGAATATAAATAAATAGTTGGCGTAGCTCTGCGCTTGAGCACACCTGGTACACGCCTCGGGTTACGAGGTCCAGCGACTCGCGCAGTTCGTGCACGCGCGACGGGAACTCCTGCTTGAATACTAGACATCCCAGTTTCTCCTGGAAGCGAGGCACACTGCGTACTTCCACCAGAAACTGCTCGGCAGTGCCGATTGACGACAAATCACCGTTGAAAGCGTTGATGGCCTCCATCTCTTTTCGGTCGGGCCACATGTCCATGAGAGACCGCACTTGCGAAGTCGAAAGCACAGTCGAGTTCATCGCCAAAATCTGGCGCTTGAGCTCGGGGAACGCCAATTTTACACGTGCCAGAGTGATGGCGATGTTCTGCGACTTCTTCATGTCGATGAGCTGGACCATTGCCTTCTTCTTCTTGGCAGCAGCGCCCTCAGATTTCACGGTGGCATTGCGCTTCTTGCTCTCGGTAAGATCCTTCACAAACAACTTTTCGAGCATAGCACGACTCTCCTCGGAAATCTGGACCTGCTCCTTCGCCTCCTCCACGGCTTCGCCACCCCACAGACTGTCGCGACGCGTTCGGTGCTTCTTCCCTTCCCAGTGCAACTTTTTGCGGATCGAGTCTTTGCGTTTCAGCGTTTTCCGCTGCGGCTCCTCAACAGGAGCCGCAGCACTCCGCGGGCCGTTCAGCTCCGCCGGGTCGAGTCCCGCTAACCGCATTTTTTGCTCGACAGCACCGCGCGGCAAGCCCATACGAAGCATCTGGAAGTACTTGTGGTATTTCTTGCGGTGAGCGACTCTTTCCTCTTCCGTGATCTCTGACACAGTTGCAGCCTTCGGCTCTGGCCTCTTCGGTGGTCCCTGCAGCCATGCAGGGTCCACACCGTCCATGCGCATCTTGTGCTCCACAACCGACGGGGGAAGACCCACCTTCACCATCTGCAAGTACTTGCCGTGCCTCACCTCGTACTCCTTCAGCTGGGCCTGGTATGCTGCCTCCGTTTCTGCGTCGAGAGCGGGTGCAGGTGCCTCCGGCAGGGGCTTGTTCGGGTCCATATCCAGGATGGCCGGGTCCACGTTCTCACTCTGCATCTTGTGCTTCACAACAGGAGCGGGAAGCCCCACCTTCAGCATCGTGAAGTACTTTTGATACGTCGGATGATCTTTCAGGGGGGTCTTGTCACCACTACCAGCGGGTGACGGCATGGCAGCTTCTGCTGTTGCTGCAACAGGTGCTGGCTGTACCGGTACCGCTTGGCGCTGCTTCAACATCGCAGCCAATGGATGAGCGGCTCCGCTCGTTTCCTCCTGCGCAGCCGCTGGTGCCGGTGGGGGCGATGGCGCAGCTCTCCTCGCTAGCATGGCTTCCAATGGATTAATCTTGTTGGTCTGGGTGGGCTCATCGTTCGAGGCTGTGGGCGGTGGTGAAGCTCGCTTCACAAGCATGGCTTCCAGTGCGTTGTTCTTACTGGCTGGTGCCTTCTTCGGGCTGGCGCTATCCGTTGGCGGAGCAGCTCGCTTTGCAAGCATCTCAGCCAGCATGTTACTTCTGTCCATGGCAGGACTCTTGTGGAGTGCACTGGGCTCCTGAGGGCCCTCTTCGGGTCTTGATACTGGAGGTTCCTGTCCCTCCTCATCAGCCTCGTCCGGCTGGGAGATTACGCGGTTGACGAGCATGTCCGCTACACTAGCGTGTCTGTCGACGCCCGCGGGCATATGCCGCTGCGAGAGCATTTCCAGCAGGCCCCCGCCGAAAAAGTCCTCGCTGTTATTTCTTGACCTTGCCGGGGACGAGTACATGGAGTCGAGGTCGTCCATTTGGTTGTCGCTGTCCTCGTCATCGAGTCTCACGTCGGCCAGGAAGTCGAACGAGTCGTATCTCCTGCGCTCCTTCTTCCTCTTCTGGGGGGTTCTGCCCACGGGCTCTTCGTCCGGCTGGTCCTCCTCGGCCTGTTGCCTTGCCAGCAGCTCCTCGAGTGCGCTCTGTAATCGGCCGCGACCTCTTACTGCGACCGCCATTTCCTCCTCGGAGGACGTGGAGGAGGTGGCGGAGGACCCCCGACTCTCCGGTGCATTCCGGTCCACGAGTTCCCGGACGTCGATCGCCTTGTCGTCGTTCTGCGCGGCCTTCTCGTCCTTGTTGCTGGCGTCCCCGCCGCCAGCGGGGCTGGAGGACGTCGTATGCCGGAAGAAATCCTGCACCTTTTGCCGGTCGTTCCAAGGTGTGTTGGTGTGTGTGGAGCTTGTTGTGCTGGTGGCTGCGACCGTCTGCGGCTGGCCGAAGGGCGTGCGCTGGAAGCCGTTTATGGGCAGTCCGAATTGCAGCCCCTCGGCGCGGGCCGACGGGCCCCGTACCAGGTGCGGCAGCGAGGG
>JAHWLE010000943.1:0-15679 GCA_024679135.1 Phytophthora foliorum
TACCAAAGCGATCGTATACCTCCGGAGCCTTCAATCCAAGATCATTGCGAGTAGCAGGGCGCTGCCTGTCATCCGTGCGCTGGTGCGAGAGTATTTAACCGGGTAGGGGTTGTGACCCATGTGCGGCTTGCGCTCAATGATGGCAAAATTGACTGGAAGGATCATACCTTCTTTAACCGTCCCAGTTTGCAGATGCTTTTGGAGAACTCGGCACTCACGAGTGGCGTGGTTCGGGCACTGGCAGTATGTACAGGCGTGGGTACGACGGGGTGGGTCATCACGGCCATGAGGCGAATTGGAGATGGCATGGAGAGCTGTCTCACCGGCAGTCACAGCAGGTACGGGGCTGCCTTTCGCGATGTCATACTTGCGTTTAGTCAAGTTATCCATCACCTTGCGCTTAATGTTGGTCTTGAGATCGGTGTACGGGATGAACTTCTTGTTGCCTTTCCAGGTAGGGTTTCTAAGAGCTGGGAATGGCGTGTTAAAGATAAAGCGACTTCTACTCATCGGTCATCACGGGCCCGATAGCCTCTGCAGCAACCTTCAGCGGACGGTCGAACGTCAAGAAGAATTCCATCACTCCTCATACTTGATGATCATCAAGCAATGGTTGATGTAGTAGTGGTCGCCATGAGCGGTCGAGCCTTCATACCGACCACGCAGCTTTTGGTAGATCAGGTAGGCGTACGAGCATCCTTCGACGAGGAGAACATGTGCCTCATCGATCGTGGAGATCAAGAATGAACGAATTTTGCGCTCCATGCGGCGTCTTTCATGAGGGTTCGGGGTGCGAGCAACAAGCTTCTTGGCAGCGCGAAGCTTAGCGCGAGCCTTCTTAAGCTGTGTGTGGAGCAGTACTGGGCGTCTTTCATTGTCCCGATTGCTCTCCGTGAAAACCTTGATCACCGGAGGGGTCAACGGAGATTTCGAGGAGGTGGACGGGAGGGAGGGCGTAGCCTCCGTAGCCTTCGCTTCAGACGAGTTGCTGGATAAAGAGTCCGAAAAGACCTCAGAAGACTAGCTGTCAGCCTTTTTATCAGCAGCGGCGGCAGCGTCGACAGCGCCGGCGTCAGAGTCGTATCCCGGGGACAGTGTACCGGTGTCGAAGACAATGACATCCGATAAGGAGGGCGAGGGTGAGTGGGAGGTCTTGGACTTCGGCAGCTCTAGGTCTTCGTCGGAATCAGCATGGGACGAGTCGGAGTCGCCATCATAGTCCTCTTGGTCGATGAAACCGAGAAGGCCTTGACCGTTGAGAGCAGCGCGGACGCGGCCGTTCCACACCGCGAAGTCGGAGCCGTTCAGGCGCGGAAAGCCTTCGCCGGTTTCTCCCAATGTTGGGCTCATACCCTGTCGAGGCACACTCGCGCAGATAGGGAAGAGAGAGAGAGGACCGGAAGTCGAATCAGGAAGGTGGTGAAGGGAAAAGTGTGTTGAGAGAAGATATAAGAGGACTAATCTCTTGCAGAGCTCAGAAGGAGAGCACACGTGGGGCCTGCAGAACTACCAATGTAGAAAAACTATCAAAACAAGACGTTCTAGAATGTATCCAGAACTGTAGGTTGGTGTACGAGTGATGTGTAGGTGACTATCATTTACATGTTAATTATCATGTTGGATACAGACCTACAAAATAAAGAGGTCTTACTTGTCGTCGTCATCGGCGACTATAATTGTTTTTTTTTATCGATCAGCACGCACTCCTCTAGCGCCGCGGGGTGTTTGAAAAATGAGAAGTGAGTTGACTAGGCCAGCGGTTTCAGTTCCCTATAAATTTCCTTCTTATATGCCGTACAACATCTTAACAAGTACTGCGTGGATGCTGCCGTTAATCGAATAAATTTTGTACTTTTTTATATTTTGTAAGTGATATCGTACCAGATATAGCACGCAACGCTGGAACTAAACCCAGCGTAGAAAGTACCGGATTACATGCATTCCCTGCAACCGATGTAAAAATTGAATTATTAGCGATATAAAAGTCAATGCAGGTAAAAAGTGCCAAACATGGTTCCAACAATGAGTGGCTGCCGACCAGTTTCACTTTGCAATTAACAGTCACGCGCTTCATGTGCGAAGCACTCCACATGAACGGCCACCGCTTGGAGGCAGCCGACGCCGCTATCGCGGCCGGTGTGTCCAGTGTGCTAGCCCAGGTCCGTGGCTGCCACCGCACGACCCTCTACCGCTGGAAAATGCAGTGTGACGAAATTGCCGCGGCTGCTTCGAGCAGCAGTAAGAAAGTATGAATATTGCTGCAAATTACTTTAATTAATTGTATTTTAAGGTGTTTGTTGGCAATTTAGGCTGCTTGAATGGGTCGAGGATATGCAGCGCAACAAGATCCGCGCCGTCATAACGCGGTGCCTGTTCATGATGAGCATCAAGCTCGAGCCGCAGTTTGTTGAGGGGTGTTCGGAGGCCGCCTCTGTCGAATACATTCGACGCTTTCGCCTGCAAAACCGCCTCTCGATTCGCAGGATCACGCACTAGGGTCGTCGGAAGCGATCGGAAGTGCAGGTAAAATATTTTATATTTACAATTATTGATCACACGAGAATTTTGTTTGACATATTGTGTTTTTTTTATGGGTGGTAGCATCCGAGTTTGGGCACGCTATGCAGTATAAGATTGAAACCACCACCGTCTTAGAGGGATGCCACAAATACGAGTATCTATTTAACATGCATCAATTCTCTATCTACATCGACATGAACCCGAATACGACAATCACATTTCAAGGTGAACAAGATGTCGATGTAATTCAAGGTATACGTACACTTGAACTGCATCACGCGGTTCCATGCCAGCCCTGCTCGCCTTACGATAGTCTAAGTGTCGTCCTGCTATGATGCTATGCCTTTAGCGGGACAGCTAAATGATTCCCTCAGTTTGTGCATGATGGCATCGAACGTGGCACCACATCCAACAAAGTATTCCAGTGTCTTGCCCGCTGCCCAACCGTGCTCTTAGGGGATGTTTCATTCGAGTGCAGGGAAAAGTTTAAAAAAATTACTACCAATCAAATCGTATGAAAGTTACCCCAGTTACCCTGAGGCTTGGGCTCAGGGTAACTAGGGTAACGTTTGAAGAAAAGGTCCTGTCAAACAGATATCTGACTCGTGAAATCGTTTTAAAAAGAGATCGCTGTGAGAGTCAGACATAGTTACTTCTGTTGCTGCTGGAGGGCATAAGGGTCGCGGGCAAGCAAGTATCTGGGCACCAGCGTCTAGAGCAGCACTTGTATAGGCCCCGACAGCATTTGTCTAGGCTCCGGCAGCCCTGACTGGGCTCGAACTCACTTGTCTGGGCGCGGAAGGGTCAGACAGCACTTGTCTCGGTTCCAGCAGCACTTGTCTGAGTACGAGGAGCACGGGTCCGCGCTCGGGCGCGCTTGTCTGGCTCGGTCAGCACGGTTCTAAACTCGGCCAGCACGTGTCTGGGCCCAGGGGACTCGAACAGCACCTGTATTAGCTTGGACAGCACGGAACTGGGCACTTGCAATACGTGGCCCGGGATTCCCGGTAAGCACGGTCCTCGCAAAGTGGTGTGGACTTGGACACGGGGCAGCGGGAGTGAATTTGGCGCTCTGAAGCTGTGTCAGTGCATTGACTTTTCAATAGAGTAAAAAACAGCTGAGTATTATTTGCAGGAGGTTTCTTGAGGACTTGCGCTGGACTTATCCCTGCCCTCGAATGAAACATCGCATTAACGAATGGCTGAACGATTAGCTGTAGTCGGTGCTGGTCTGCTATGTGTGGTGATCCGCCCAGTGAAACGCGAGCCCGTGGTATCGGGCGGGGACGACGCCCCCTCAACACAATAAAACGTACCAAAAATATGCAATCTGTACTTCAACACTCAAATTGCTATAGCAGCCCTTGAGCTATGTATTCACCACACATAAAACCGCTTAGCCCACCGTGATGCATATTGTGACCAACGGGAATCCCCCCCCCCCCCCCCCCCACCTGAACCAATCAAATACAAATCTTTCCTTTTTCTCAACCAATTGGAGAAGCAGCATTAAAACTAGTTTCTTGAGCTGAGAGCAATTCGCTCATCTGACGCCACAGCCTACATCCAAGCCCTCCTCCCTTCCCTCACCTCATCACCTCACCATGCTTGCCCGGATTCGCTGGACTGCGATCAGCCACGCCATGCCCAACAGCGACTCTAAGCTGCTGCTAGAGCCCCTCAAGACGTTCAAGGTAATCAAGAGCCATGTGGGGTTTGCAACCAGGCTCGATGCGGGTTCGACTCCTCGCCTGCAGCTGCGAGAGTTGCGCGCGCGTAGCACCTTACGCCGCATGGCCCTGGCATAGCAAGATGCTCGCCTGTCAGCACCTCAATCTCATTCGAGTTGAGGAGTCGGGAGCACACATTTTGCCTGTGTCGTCGCCACAGCGACATCGACACACCGCTGCAATGAAAGCGGTAACACGCGTGTGGGCGGCGCAAGGTCTGAAACCCTCGCCCATCTCCAGTGTGTTACTTCGCCGTTTTAACCTCGACGAAGCGCACTGCCTTCGCTGCCTGTAGTGCAGAGGTTCGTTCATAACTACGCTGCCTCCCACCTGAGCAACGACCACATTTTGGCGACGATGAAGGCCAAGATTCGCGAATTCGCATATGGGGTTGAGGATGAGAGCGAGGCATTCACTTCTTTCCTTGAACGATGGCACTGCGGGGCGTCCAATTATCGGAAATGATGGCGACAAGTAACCTTTTAGCGTAGGCGTGACCACGCAAAAATGCTGCGGCGTGTTGATCACGATCTGAGCTCGTTCATCTTGTATCTAGACGCTACCTACAAGCTCTGCCAAGTTGCGTGTCCTGTTCTCGTTATCGGGATTTCGGATAAGGTGCGTACCTTCCACCTGGTGACAATTGTGATAATGTCCCAACAGATGCAGTTGCACTTTGCGCGGGCGCTAACGGCAGTGCGCCACATCTGCATGAAGGTGCTGAAGAAGCCGCTCGTGGTACACTACGTCGTGTCGCATGCGGACAAGGCTAGCGAAATGCGGTCGATGAGGTGTTTGGGGTGGACCGCTCTATTGCGCACTTAATGTATTTCTGTCAAGTCACTAAGAAAGTCTACGAAAATGCAAAGGACCCCAAACCGAGTCTGTTTGCAATGGTACTGCTCGACGTCTACGATCTCCACTTCGCGGTTAGCGATGCTGAAGATGAGGAAATGAAGTCGAGGGTGCTGACGGGCTGGGCTGGGTGGCTGGAGATAGCTTCGATCACAAGTATTTCAATGCGAGGTGGCATACCGGGCGAATGGCAAATATTTCACTCACTGTCCGGGTTTGCCACCACCTCCAACCGGGTCGAGCAGCACAACGCGGTTATCAAACGCGACGTCATAGTGCACCGGAATGTGAATGTGGGTCTCCTACTGGATCGTCTACTAGAGTGTTGTAGGTTGGAGATCGCCCGCGTAGTGGCGTTCGAAACCACGACAATGGCTAACGCTCGCCTTCAGCGACGTGCTCGAGAGACGGAGCGTCAGGGTTTGCTAACAGAGATCGTGGTGGACCAACTGAGCATCACTTTCATACTGGGCCGTGCCAGCAAGCCGTCCGTACGACGAAGACCAACGCCGCAAGCACGAGGACCTCCCTGCTTCAGCTCAGCTAGGCCTGCACATGTCAGGACTGGAAAAATGGGGCTACCAGGGTCAGAATGAAAAGTAAATGTGCGCGAGATGGCTTGCCCGTGCCGCTTCTTTCACAAGTTTGCTGCTTGTACCCACCTGCTGTCCTATCTCAATACGCGAGGTCACATCGACTTGTTCGGACTTGAGCGGCTTGTTCACAGAGGCGTCACGAAGAAGCGCCGATTGCCAGCAAGCCGCCAAGGTCCTAGTCGCCCGACATCCAACGGACATGCGCTCTCTATCAACTAGTCACCACACACGTTGGACAACAGTTTTAAGCAAGTATTAACACAATACAATGAGAACTGACACAGGCTTTGTTTGCTTATCCTTCTGTGTTGGTGACGCTTGTTGTAGGTGGTGATTGCTTCTCGTCTGTTTCCGCCCGCTTCAGCTGCTACGATGCTGACGCCAACGCTGCACAGACTGCTGACACTGGTAATGGCGGTCTGAAACCTCCGCAGCACCCACCATTTGCTGCAGCTGCTGTCAGTGGTGACTCGTGCCGTCGGTTGCTGTCTGTGGGGGTCCCGGCAGGGGTCCAAACCGGCGAAGCACCACCACGCGCCCTCTTTTGAAATAGGAGGGAGGATAGCGTCCGGATACCATCCGGCGTGGCGTGACAACCATTTCTGCACGCTGATTGTTGTGTGCGATGGCCTTCTGGAAAAATCGGCGCCGCACGATTATGTCTTGAGTGCTGCAAGCGCACTTGTGAGGTCAACCTCCTCTTGCTATGATTGTTATTCGTATTTACGCTCTGGCGTGCAACTTGCGGCGTCTAGCGTGCAGGAGACGTTGGAGATTGTGTGGAACGTGACGTTCTCACACGTCGAGGGAACATTGATGTACGCACACTCGTTGGCGCTGCCGAGGGAGGTGCCCTTGGCGTGAAGGTTAAAACTGCTGATGGAACCTGACAGGGTCTGAATTTCGTGTTGTGTCCCGGGAAGCTGCAACAGGGCGCTTTTTGTCCGTCGCCACGCGGTGTCAGAAACCTAGCTAATGTCATTATTCTATGCGACTATGTAGCGTTGTCGGTTGCTTGGGAAATTGGTTCGATAAATCGCACAGTCAACGTTTGGGTAGAACGCACAATAGGATGATTGTATGCCATAACCAGAGTTAGCCGTCTGAGAACTACGCGCTGTATGATATCTATGCAGTTTGTAATTGCATGAAAGTATATGATTTCCTTTCAATGGCAACAATGGTTGGGCCAGTCTAAGGTCCATTCTCAACCGGAATTTATCGTCGCATGCGACCCAATAGACGCATCAGATTGGTTTGAGGGTTAGGAAGTCGCATGTAATCAAACTTCCGCACGGCGATGGTTAGGGGTCGCACGTGATAACACTAATCAGAACGGTTCACTTGCCTTGAAACCTGTTCCAAACTTCAACTTTGGGCGTCTTTGAACGCTCGCGCAGTTTAGTTCTCCTCCGCGCCCTCTCAACACCTCGCAATATTCAGACCGCTCACTCTTTCCGCTAGCTAAGACACGTTGATTTGCCCGCATGATGATATGGAGTTTTGCGCAGTGATCCTACCTACACTGGCTATGGTCATGGCAAGAACGCAAACATCTGGCTGTAAAATGCGCGTTATTTGCGGGCGAATCAACTGGAACAGGCATGCAGAGCCATTAGCGCTTGAAGGCGAATTTAAACAGTACTATTCGATGAGTTCAGCTGGATTTGAAAGGTTACTTTTGCTTGTGGGAGCGGATTTGGCCATTGACCCACGACAGTCTGCAAGACAGTCACTAGTCGAGCCCTCAGTGTCGCTTGCGGGTATGCTTCAAACGTGTATATCGTGGTTATCCGGTGGAAGCTACCATCATATCAGGGTTATAGCGGGCACTAGCCAGCTGGGTCTATCGTATCGTTCGCGCGGTTTTGCGCGCAATCAATGGATGTCGAGGGCTGGCGCTAAACTTTCCTCTTTTCGATGATGAAACGGAGTTTACTGCCGCTTGGCTTCGATCACTAAGCGCGACTCGTGCAATACCTGGATGCATCGGAGCTATAGATGGTTGGATTTTCTTGATTCGTATACCTCGACGCAGTGAATGTAGTGGTGTGACTGCTGTCTTCGCCGACCATTACCAGCAGTACAGTCTAAATGTGCAGGTTTTTGCAGATTACCGACGCCATTCAACCAGGTGCAACTAAAAGATTCGCCTCAGCGTGACATCTACTATTTCTACTAGCGTCAATGCAGAATTCGCATTGAGATGGCCTTCGGCCTATTAGTCAACAAGTGGGGAATTTTATAGAAGCAGTTGTGTGTCAGCTTGCGGAATACACCATACATAATTTACAGTTGCATGCGTCTACACAGTTTTTGTATTAGCCAACATGCTCTTGAGCACTCTAATACTGCACGGAACAAAATTAAAGCACTGTGCAGAGAACTTCGCGTGTGGAATGGTAACCGAGACTTCACATACGACCAAACGCAGTATGAGACGGAAGATGATGTCGTTGTCGATCTACTTGATGATGGACAAGTGAAACCATAGTTCAACTCATTGCCACTAATGCTATCCATTGTCCTCCACACAACCTCGAACGAAAAAAAAACACACACGCGAATGATTCCCAGTATTTCTGTATTATTTTCATAAAACGTTTTCAAATGCAAGCTGATGTCATGCGGGTGGGGCCTCTAGTTTGAGAAAGAATGCAGCTTCTCGATCAATCCTAGTCGCTCTTGCAGGAGAATCTCTCTGTCCTTCTCCAACCTGTTTTTCGAAGCTCCTTCCGCGCCAGCGAACGCTCGGTCACATTCAGGAAGTTCGCGGCGGATATCATCTAGCATCGAAAGAATACCCGATTTTTCTTGCAATCGATTACTCAGTGACGAGCTCACACACTTCACTTCCGCGCGCCAATCGCTGATATACGAAGCAAACAATGCCGCCATGCTCTCAAACCACTGCTGCTCATTCTCACGACGCTGCATTAATTTCCATGGAGTTGAACCGGAGGCAGTTCTCTGTCAGTTTGAGACTAAACAGTCGTCGAGGGTGTCTGGTCAGTCTGAATCGAGTAGCCCACCCTTCACGAATTGCTCAACTCCGGCGTTATCTGTGACGCAAGAGGTGAGTGGTAAGTATAAGCCTGGGGCACTACAGATGATCATAATCGCGCATACATTGAGCCATTTTTTTACAGAACGTATCCTCGTGAATCAACGAAATTCCTGAATTCGTTCTCGTTCTGGCCTGAGGTAGCGATCCGCTTATCAACTGTTGTGTAGTACCTGTCCATATTCTTCCACATCACGTACAAATATTTTGCTGAATGCTCCATGTACAGCGGGTAGAAAAAGTTTACGCCCACCTCAGTATTGTGCAATGCAAAAATATTCTTCCTGTTTAGTACTTGCTGTAGCCTTCTCCACTACGCCTAACAGCCTCCAGCCTTTTAGGCATTGACAAGCAACACTTCCTAACTACATCATCGCTGCTACTACTCCAAATGTGTAACAGCTTGACTCTGAGATCGGCGAGGGTTGTTGCAGGCTGGCGGTGACGCTCCTTCTTCATGACAAACCACAGATTTTCTATCGGGTTTAGGTCCGGACTCTGGGGAGGTGCCCCAACGAGATCAACTTCAGGTCGCGCAGGCACTTCGCAGTTAGTTTTGCACTACGAGCAGGTGCATTGTCCTGTACAAATAGAGTCTCTCCAGATAGACCAAGAGACAACTTCGTAAAGGGAATCTTTTTACGCAACAGAAGGCGGTAATATATCCCAGTCACCGACCGCTCACAAAAATGCATCGTACCAACTCCACCAGCTGTAATTGAACTCCACACCATGAGAGACTTGCGACTCGACTTGAACGTCGAGATCACGCACCGAGGGTTGAAAGCTTCGTTTGGCCGCCGCCAAATAGAAACACGTCCAGATGTCCCATGTAGCTCGACACATGCTTCATCGCTGAAGAGAACTCGGCTCCAAAAGCCTGAATTCATCCTTTGGAACTTCTTCGCGTACGCAAGTCTCAGTCGGCGGGGGCGGGGGCTGAGATACGGTTTCTTACGTGCAGACCTTCCGTGGAGACCAGCAGCACGAACTCTGTCGCGCACGAGGTGAGAAGAGATGGATACACCCGTATGTTCAGAGACTTGAGCAGCAATGGTATCAGCACTGACGAACCGGTCTCTTTCAACGGCTCTCAGGATGCGCCTGTCGTCTCGAGCATTTCTCTTGCGAGGCCGCCCAGATGGAGGTGGCGGCTTGGACTGTCCAAACATCTTGAAGTTGTCGATGATGGTGCGAACGCTCCAGCGAGGCATGCAAAGGTGTTTACAGGTCTTTTTGTGCTTGTCTTGGCTTTCCATTTCATTAGCACCAGCTCTCTCAGATCTGGCTAGTATTGGTGCCTTCCTGCGCACCCCATGGGACAATACAAAGTGAGCAAAGTGAGATTGAGCGGCATGAACAAAGTGAGAATGCGTGGCCGTAAAGTATGCTCTGCTGATTGGTAGAATTGATCTTATAATTCCTCCTAATTGACGGAATCAAACAGGATCCCGCCAATCACATTGAAACGAACCCACTGGGGAAACGTATTGAATGGCTGTCGTGAAAGCAGCGAGTGAAGACCCTCTGTATTCCCTTGAGTGTCTTCATGTTGAAGTCGCGGTACACAAAATCGGTTGGGGTGGGCGTAAACTTTTTCTACCCGTTGTATACCGAAGGAGCTATGTCGTTGAAAACTCCATCATCAAACATAAGAATGTTCCTCATATTGTCTTTCGGATACTTTTCCGTAAATGCGAGGTGGATATCCTGCCAAAAGCGCTTATTGGCGTTCACCGCTCTTGTGTCCAGCGCGGCACGTAGAGGGTTATCGCCTAGGTAGTATAACAACCATTAATTTGCTTCAAAGATGAATGAGCATGAAGTAGTGATGACATGCAAGATGATGGTACCTGATTGGCTGAACCGGGAAGCGGATTCGTCAGAGAATCAAATACTCAATAATCGATACATTTAATGCATTGTCTGTATTGCTGGAGCTGTTTTCCGCCGACAAGTCTGTACCTCCAAGTAGAACCTCACCAAAATCCGCTTGGTAGATATCGTGGCGTCGGAGAATGGCAATTCGCTCACCTTTCTCGAGTCTTCCATTTACTTTCAAACCCTTGAGCGTACACTCCTTCTTGATTGCATCAGCAGACCACGCTGAGTATTCGACAAGACTCGATGGTGTATCAGTGGGCGGTATGCTGCTATCCTCTGAGGTGTCAGATTCCGCATCAAGTAGCGACTGCATACTGAGAGAATGCAGGGGTCTTATTGCAGGTGGCTGCTCGCGTATGGTAGCTGCATCAACCGAATCGGTTGACCTGGAGGCTGCACTCGCTGGAGGAGCAGTAGCAACACCACACAGAGAGGCCCGGAAAACGCTGGGCTGATGCAGCGGGATGGCGCCATCGTGGAGCTGGGATGGCTGCGCCAGAACGTTGTTGGACGCTGGCATCCTACACATAAACACAGACATCCATGAACACGTAAGTTAGATAGCACAATTGCGGCTTGATATGTTATCGAGGATCGTCAAGATTTAATGCCGGTCGTGTCCAAGGTCGAGCGTGAACGTTATGAATGGACTTGGTCGTTTCTGGAAGTGAATAAGCGCTCGCATGGTCGTTCTCAACCGGTGCGACCGCGCGGTACAAAAACCGTGCGACGCGGTGCGATGCGACCGGTTGAGAATGAGCCTAACGATGGGTTTTAATCTGTGGACAATACCGTATTCCCCCTGTCAGAAGCGTCATCCGAAATGCACGTTGAAAACCCTCTTTTTATGACATTAGGGGCTACTTTCAAACTCGGGTGGATTAATTGTAATACGAGGCTTCATTGTAATACGTGCAGCTACCGGATTCCATGCATTTCCTGCAACCTCGGAATTCGTGCAGCAGTGGGTGTAAAAACTAGAATTCAACCGATAATATAAAGTGACACACCACCTTCTGACCAAACTCCATCCTACAACTAAGTGGGGGAAAAACCTTTGTTTCTTACTGTTGCCGTTAGCAGCAAGTTGAGGTGGTGGAGACTTGGGAATGGTGAAGTGACCATCACGGGTACGCGGCCCGATGGGAACTAAACCAGCCTTCACGAATCCTCTGCGAATCGTTATGTCTAATATTTTGTCCCATGCCTCCAATACGATCGATGCGATTAGGCTACGTCGTTCTTGAGCGGTTACTCTGTGATCATGAACGCAGTGGTGCTGGGCACACAGCTCGCGGCACTCACGCTTAAAGCCTGCCATAACGGCTACGTCCATTGGCTGAGCAAGCATCGTAGCACCGGGAGGGACGAACTCCACCTCGGTCATTGCGCCCTCAAGATGAGCACGCACAGTGCTCATCTTGTGCACCTTCAGGCTGTCAAGCACTAGCACGTGACAAAAGGCCACCGATGGCATCCAAACCTACCGTATGACAAATAAAAACAGCAAAATCATTTTAATTCATTTCTTACCTCCTTGATCCATTCTAACATGACGCGCTCGTCGCAATATGCATTCTTCTGCACTGTCAGTACGACCTTCTCCTCCTTGTGCAAAATATTTTAGTGTACTTCAGCACCGACTTTGCATCCCTTTGCTGCAGCAAACACGATGAATGGGGGTAATTTAACGCCAGAAGCCGATTCACACCTGAACACACTTGGACAAAACGAATTTTCAAACATTCCTGCAAAACAAATTAATTAAAAAGCACAATTTTCGTTATTAGCAATCCCCATCCTAAACGAATAGCTGATCTCAGTGGCAAGCACCCCAGCCTCAAATGTCTTCACTGTCTCGATTTCCTGATACTCGACATCCCAGTGACGCTTACCGGCCCGCAAAAACGGAGACTTGATAGTTCCGACGAAGTCCCGACTGGTTTCAACACTATCATCGTCTGTTTAGGTCTAGGTTCCCAAAACACTCCAATTGATAACGCTCGCGGGCTTATCGACCAATCTCTATTCCGATCTCCTGAGATCTTCGCGTTCCAGACACTTTGCTTTCTTTCGAGGAGGCCCAGGCGGTCTACGTGCTGACAACCCCCGCAGCATTGCGTTTGATTTCACTGAGTCGGCTAGATGTAAACAAACCAATACGTGCGCGCACAACCATCCAGATTGGTAAAAAGACTTGCCGTTGCATTTGTACTTCTGGCGCATTGCCTTGATCTCATCGACAGCCCAAGAAGAAGAATCAATGGCGTGATCAAAAGGGATTCGCTCGATAATCTCCAAGCTGTGTAGAGATAGATAACGAAGCTAGACATTTTCGATCTTCTCATGCCCCCTCATAATGCCATCGAGAGATCGTTTGTACAAGCTCTCTCCAGCCGCATCGACATTTAGGCCGTTTCCTCGAAACACACAGTCGTGGGTACAAACACACAAACTTTATTCAGTGAGAGCTTACGGATCAACTTCAACTCAATCCTGCGAGTTGAAACCAGGGAATGGCGAGGTTGGTGCTTGAGCTGCTTGCAGAAACTTGAGAACTGAACTCCTAGTGCCGAGGCGCTGCCGGCGCTAGCCAGCAACCGACTGGTTCACATGCCTTAACTAATTCAACTGCAACACGATTTGTATCTCCTTGCGATCGGCGAGGTTGGGTCTAACCCTCCTTCTGCCGAGGAAACTACCATTCTTGTCGGGCCCGGCAAGAAACGCAATGTAAGTTGTCATCTTGAACCACGTAATAGTGTGGGTTGAAATAGTACTCTTCAATGCCAGTCTCTCCATCAATACTTGGGATAGTGATTCTCATCGGTACACAAGTTCACTGCAGTTCGAAGTACCTTTGCTCTGACCGGTCCAATTGCATAGTGCCGTATGAAGTCTGTGCCAATGTCTATAACTCATTGTGCTAGAATGCTAGGCAATGTTCCAGCTAGCATGTGGGCAGTTGCCGCGCCAATGTCCGCTACGGCAGTTGCTTTGATGTGCGATGATGGGACTTGATTGGGTTTTGGTTGGGTACCATTCCAAGCTCACCGCTGGGAATGCAAAACCATAAATCCCACGAATATACCAGGTATTGGTCCTCTAACCACTGAGCGTTTTCTGTTTTCCCCCGTGCGGGCCAGTTAGATGTTACAAGATTGGTCAGAGCTTTGAATTGATCAAACGACCGTGACAGACTCAGATAATCTAGTTGTGGTTTGATTATATCATTGTATTGCTCAGGGTCGGTCAGTAGGTATTTCTTACCACGTGCATTCCGATCTAAAAGTGGTCAATAGTTCAACAACTTCACAACTGGTCACACCTGGCGAAATGCATTCGCAACCTTCGAAGATTGATCCATCGGGCCAACCTGAACGTCCAAGTTTCCGCCGAAAAATTCACTGGTTGGATCCTTGACGACCGTGAAAAGTCGAACATACGCGTACGCCGTCTTTGTCCGAGCTAGTGATGAAAAATTACAGTTTTCAAAGGTTTTCAAACGATGGTTGATTAACGACGAGGTTGAAAACCCTGTTTTACAAAAAAAGAACTAAAAATAGAAATGTGGACACTACAGCAACACGAACTTGGGCGCGCCTCTGCAATATGTCAGTTCCACAGCTGAAACCATCCGCTAATCGTACTCCAGCACCATCTCCGTCTCGGGGCCCATGTCTGTAAAGCAGTCCAGAACGAGCAATTCATTCTGGTATTGAGAAGGCTGGTGGCTAGCCCTGAGCGCATCGTCGTGCACCCGATACGTCACTCCCTTGAAGAATGTGCTCTTAGTAAAGAACATTCTTGGCGATGCCCATCTGCATATGTCGTAATGTCAAAATCACCTCGCTTTCAGAGTTTGTGCACTCGATTTTTCAGTTGTGTAACTGAAGGCAGGAAATCTAGTGTCTCTTTCGTTGTCGCTGTACTTTGTTTGCAGTGTGGTCAAGCACTGCCGCGGGTCCTGACCGCCAAGAAGTAGGTTGTGAATCTCCGAAAGGAGTGGCTTGTGGATGCTAGGCTTGAGGTTGACTGCTTTGAAGCAAATTTGAAAGCGAACATGACTCAAACGAAAGGACACAAACGCGGGCTAGCGAGCATGAGCGGCTAGTGGAGTCGGTCGGTGCATAGGCCCTCAATAACGGAAGAAGAGCGCACGCATTATTTTTTTTGTTCACGTCATAGAGCTTCAGCAATTGCTTTGCGGTATTCTACCCAGATTTTGTAGAAACCGAGTTCTAATCAGTACAATGGATTTTTCAACACCAGAAAGGAATTTGATTTAAGCGTTACTAGTCTAAATTCTACTGAAAGAACAAAATGAAAAATTGCAATGAAAGAAACTTTCTGGCTACATACCAATCAGAATCAATCGCTATCCTCATATTCTTCAACGTTTAATTGGATATAATAGTCTGTAGCGTTCGGACTTGATGTGGCGGAGTTGAAGCTGTTGACGATATCCGGTGTCCTCGGACGGCGCGGCGATGAAGGGCCCCACATTTCTTCGTCCTCCGTGTCGGAATCGTAGACCGTCTCGCGGTCCTGTCTGATCCGGCGCAGCGAGGTCGTCGGCATGTCGATCTCGCGCACTTGGCGTCGAATCGTCTCTTCAGCGTCGCGAAGTTGTAGACGAAGACGCCGGATGCCATCGTAGGCATCGTTGACGACGGAGCAGAGGCATCTAATGCATGGGAAATGCGAAATGAACAACGCCTCCGTTCGGCCGAGCAGGCAATTCATCGTCAGATAGAGTATAATACTATAAGCTAATTAATATTTGAAATTTCTATCAATTTCCTAAACGTGAACTTCTTGCCTTTTTGTCTCTGTGCACTTCATTTGAACGCCAACATCCATTTCGTGATTCGAAATCAATAGTAGCCATACGAAATACAATAGAACTGCACTCACTAAAAAAAGCCACCGGTAATAAAAAGTAGCCGGTGGCGAAATGGAAAGAAGCTTTACTGGTGCCGGACGTGTAATGTAGTGGTGATGCGACACTGTAGTATCGAGTGGGGGGG
>JAHWLE010000944.1:0-15663 GCA_024679135.1 Phytophthora foliorum
CGCCGAGTCCGCAGCGAGCGCCGTCGGCCAACACCTCGCCGGCCAAGACAGCAAACACGTCGGACACGAGATACCAGAGCAGACAGAGCGACGAGGCCAGGGACGAGGTGGCCACGCCCGCGCAATTGTCGTCGGCATTGCTGCAGGACGACAAGCCGCCGGCGCCGAAAGTGGCGGAGAACAGAGAAGGAGGCAAGGAAGCGATCCAGGAAGTGGCGACACTTCGGAAGAAATACGACGAGGTAGGTGCAGGGTTTGCGGTGCGCTGTGGTGAGGAGTGGGGGGCTAATGGGGGTTGTGCTTGGTCCTGCTCAGCTGGTGGCGTTCACAGTGCAACTTACGGCCCAACGCGACGTGTTGATGAGCGATCTAGACAAGACGCGGCAGCTGCTGCAGAAGGCGAGCACGGATGCACAGCGCGTGAAGAAGCTTTCGGAGGAGTCGTCGACTCTCCGCCATCGGAAGAACAATGGAAACGGAGCTTCTGGTACGGAGGACTCGCAGGCGATCATCAGCAAGGGACCCAAGGAACAAGGGGTACGTCTTGCCTCGCGTTGATGCGGTAGGTCGTGATGGCATCTGACAGGTTTTGTTTGAACTTGCTGTGGCAGGCTTTTGGACCCTTGCACCTGCTGGTGTGCGCGATCATTTTCTTTTTAGTTGGGCGCTACTACTAGGGAGCTTGCGTGCTTCTTACATGTACGCTGGGGTTAGGCAGAAGGTGTTGCTGATGAACGAGGGAGGCAACAGCACGCTTGGAAAAGGGAAATGGAAGCAATAGAGCTTTCTGTCGAGCTGCGTAAAGACGCTGACTCGTGTTCACATGTGTGGAAGTAGGCCGGTAGCACGAAAATCTTGGTTGCTGGAGTAGACGACAATCACGAAGCAGAAATAGCAAGTAGACTGATTCCGTACAGGAAACCAAAGAGAAAATGAACGAACATGGCAGCAACTACTCTTCCTTCGGGCCTTGGCCATGATCAAACAATCAAAAGTATCCGTGCTTCCAGTGGACTTGATAGTGCATTTGATAGCGGCAGATGGACCACAAGTTATTCGTATAACGCCCTCTTCTTGAATGTCTAGCTCTGACGGATTGACATCGGCAGTGTTGCTGCTATAAAGTCGGGTTGTTCTGGCGCTAGCTAGTTGAGAATTGCTGTGACGCTCATTTTGCGCTTGCCTTCCATGTCTAGCGGCGCGCAAGCCTTGCGTTTAGCACTTCGAGTGCGACAACTTTCAGCGGCACTGTCACCGCCATCGCTGCTGATTCCAGACGCGTGCAAACCAGCGCTGTCTTTCATAGAAAGCATCGCAATCGCTGCAGCATCGCTGTCCGATTGGGTACCGGCAGGGGCAACACGCACTGGCAATGGAGGCAGGATGGCCTTTTCTTCCTGGGGGCGACCGGCAAAGCGCAGTGGCGGTACCTCAGCATCATCGTCAGGGAAATTTGAGTCATCCGGATTGTCCTCGTACTCTCCATCACCGTCATACGCGCTCTCAATCTTTCGTAGTTGTCGTACATCATCGCGAAGGGCGTTTACTCGTACAAGTGTGACTGAATCTTCCGACCGTGGTGAAGCTTCATCAACTGAGCTTCTATACCTGCGACCATCATGGCGGCTGCCACTAGCGCCGGGTGGAGTGTGACTTGGCGAGTGGCTTGAGTTGTTGTTTCCAGAAGAAGAGTCATCACCACCAGCACCAGAGGCGGGGCCTGAGCTGCCGGGTGCGTCACCTGAAGGTGAAGAGGACGAACTACCGCCACCTCCGCTGCGTCGAGAAGATGATTTTTGCGCATCGTGCTGCTCGATACTTGAACCCGTTGCCTGCATAAAGATGTGCTCAAGACGGTCGATCATTTGCAGCAGTGGCTCATACGTTGCGAAGGGTTGCTTCATCAAGATCGTGTGCATGAACTTGTTGCGTGTAGCATATCCCGTCCATTTGTCGTGCTTTTTCAAGATCTGAATCACATAACGCACGAGGCAGCCATGAGTGAGCCACATTACTCTAGCAACATCGGGCAGACGGAAACGCTGCCAGGGGGACGAACCGCCTGACTCGACGCAGCGGTCAATATACATAGGATCCGACCTTGGAAATGCCGCAGAAGTTCATCACAGCGAAGTTTTCCAGCAGCAGCAGCTCCTTGTACAGCGCCACGCAGTTCTTCATCAGCGCCGTTTTGGCTTCCTCAGACTCTGGGTTCGTCTGGACGACATACCACGAAAAAGGGCGTCGACAGTTAGCCCTCCACGCCAATGTTTATAAAAAAAAAAAATCCAGCCCCCATCAACAGCATTTCTCGCCTCAAGTACCTTGAGCTGCTGAAAACTGGCGTCAATGGCTGCCACCTGACTCGTGTGCTTGGCCTGTTCCTTGAGAAAGAAATCGGCAATCTTCTTGATCTCCACACGCAGCGTCCGGAAAAAGTTCATTTCATCCTGCGACTGGCCTGCTCCAGCAATCACAACCAAAGCAAATCAGAACCTGCGCGCCTCAAGCACCTCGGAGCGGGCCTCACGGATGCTGTCGTTGTCCTCCTTGGCGGACGGTTTGATCTTGATTTTCACGAGCTTGTCGCCCTGCAGCTTCTCCTCCTTCTTGATCTGCGCGCAGTCCTTGATGATCTTCTTGAGCAGCTTGTAGTCGGCCCAGAAGGGCTCCCAGGCCGACGGCGACATCTGCGTCGACTGCTGCAGCACTTTGCCGAACTTCATGGCGAACTCTGCAATCGCGGTCTGAGGCAGACAAAGCAACTGATAACCAGTCAGAGCAGCAGCTTTTGCTCTGCTGCAGAGCGCGGCGGAGCTGGCAACTGGCGGCGAGATTCGATGCAGAAACGAGGACAAAACACCTGGTCGAATCTTTCCCGTCGCGCGCAGCAGGAGGAAGAGCCCGAATCTCGCACGCGCTCTCCCTCCCTCGCCATCGCTCACGCACGTGCATCATGCAGACTCACCTGTGTACGCGAGTCGCTATGTATGGCCACGATCGGTTATTGTCTTGTGTGCTGCAAAGCCAAAGTGGGAGAAGGCTGAAAGAACTGCACCATGGCATAGTACCTGTGATACGGCATGTCATGAAGTCGTATGATTTTGCGGAGGATATAGTCGACGAGTCTTGGTATTTGTATTGGGTATCGTTCGGCTAGATGCACTGTCATGTGGAATGTTCAAGTTCAAATCGAAGAGCGCCGAGTTTTGCGGTGCGACACGGACAGCCAGTTCGCACCGATTTCGGGGTGCGAGCATGCATGGCCGTCGCCGCCGAGGTTCCTGCGCGCCGCTCCACACTACATGCTCAGTCGATACCTGCAGTCGCCTCGATCGTTCTGGTGCACGGCACGCTACAATCGAAGTTGGATACAACCGGTATACCGGTACTGTCTCTCGTGGCGCCTCTTCTTTTTTCTGCTCGAGCGTACGAGATTTGAGTGCCTTGCTTGCTTGGTTTGACGCACGACGTCCAGCCAAAACGAACGGCCGTCAACGACTTCCATGAAGGTACATGTCCATGTATATGTATCGATTGTATAGTCTGCGAAAGTGAACAAGTCTTCTGTCTTCTGGTATTACTGTAATACATGTAGCTCATGAAGATCCGGTGCTGCTGTGTGGCACGCAGTGTCACCAAAGTGCAGGTGCATGCGATTTTGCGCAAGCATGACAGTGACACCGTGTCAGACACGCATCTTCTGCTGTCCACTTCAACAAGGTCAAGTTGCCCTCGGCCTTACAAACCAAGTGCTGCATTTACTGCGACGCCAGTGTGCATTTATTTAGCGGTGCTAGCGCTAGTCGTGCCTTGTACTGCCTGGGGAGCAGTGATCGCGGGCTGTGTACAGCGGCGCGGCTTGTTCGTGTTGCCGGGATTCCGCGATGCAACGAGCTCGCTAGCCTTTGGTGAATCTTGGGCGCCTTGACACTCACCAGCGACTGCTGCAGAAACTCAGCCGAGTGGATCTGCCTTCCAGAAGGATTGGGAGCTAGTCTGGCCCTCGAAGAAACATGACCGCTATTGTCAGTCCGCTATGCCTTAGTCGGGCGGGAAGCCTCACCGGCAACGGTGCTCTCTGCAAACAGGATCGAGTCTCACCGTGAGATTCTCACGACGACAGCTTCGTACAGGCAAGTAAGCCCCGGCTCAAACCTCAGTTTTGCAGCGCTGTCCATGCAGCAGCGCCAGCTACAACGCCTCGACAATTTCACCAGAGGTAGACGGCGTATTCAATGATGTGGTCGACCAGCGGCGGCGACAGGTATCGCCACCGAACGGGCTGTTCATCTGCAACGATTGAACCCGTGAAGGCCGCAAACATCCACCACAATTGCTTTATAGCCTCCTCCTTCCAGACTACGATCGATGACGAGGATGACAGTCCGTCACTGCCAAACGCTCGTCGCTCCTGTCGCCGCAGCGCCAACGTGTTCGCGTACACCACGAGGCGGCACTTTTCACGCTCTGCCGGCGGGAAGTGCCGGTGCAACATCGGACTCCACACCACGGCCCAGTCGGGGGACAGCATCTGCCTCACATCAGCGCGAATCCAAGACGCCACCTCCACCTCCTGCCAAAGTGCGTTCGCTGCAATAGCGCAAAATCACAACTCAGCCCCTCATCTCTGCGTCCTCCTTGCAATAACCGCGCTTACATATCGTTGCGCGAGAGGCCCCGCTACTCAGCAGCAGTGCAACCAACGTGTTGTTCTTGCGAGCAAGCGCTAGCGTCAATGCCGACGACCCCGTTCTAAGCGCAAAACACACCACCATCAAATTAATATCAAGGCGGCTCAATACCCTTCTCGTGATAACGTCAGCATCGCTGAGGAATTACGTGGAGGTGGCGTTCAGGTCAATGTTTTCCTCCTCCAGGAGCCGCCGCACGATGCCCATGCGACTGTGCGCCACGGCGTAGAGCAACGCCGTCCAGCCTTCGCCCATCGTCACATTGACATCACCTCTTAATCCAGCTGAAAGCCACGTGTTGACTGCAGTGAGATCTCCATCCGCCGCTGCATCCAGGAACGCGCGCTGCTTGAGTCGGCGGTCGGTCGCGACGTCCGCCATGGACACTGTGTTGTGTCACTACGTCGAGGTGTCACTAAAAACTAGTCGGTCCAGCTTCAACATGATCCGAATAGATGGCTACATTCGAGATCAATTGATTTTAGTGGTGATCTATTTGCTTTTAGATGTACTGGCGAGGATCTATTTGCTTTTACTGGTGAGGATCTTAAAGGTTGGACCGCGCTCCCTGTGTACGGCCTTGGATAGTAGGACTGCCAGAACTCTTCACTTCTTCTCGGAGCTCATCCGCGTCTTCTTCTCTGCTCGAGCCGATTGTAAATTTCGGGGACGGACCTTTCCTTGCGGCTCGGGATCGCGGTGACAGCGGGCTTCCCGGTGGAGATACCGGCGACGGACTTTCGTTGTCGATAATGTCGACAATTGACTGCATATGAGCACGCGAGGTTTCTGCCGCATCAGGAATGCGAGACCAAGTGCGCGTGCGCCACTTCGTCCACACCATGACGGCAAGTGCGATGCCTACCAGCGAGATGAGAATGACTTCTGCGATAAAGGCTCCAAAAGCGGGGCTTGATCTCTTCGTCACCTCACCAATGATTGAGCTAGCGGTGGCTTCGGGACTGCCTACTGTGTTGGCCAGTGCTGTTGCTGTTGCGTTTGATGAGTTGTTGCTGGAACTGGCGGCGGAAGTGTTCACTAATAGTGGCGGTTCAGTCGTATCTGCGTTGACCGATGGAGCACTTTCGGATGTTGGCGGTTCAGTATTACCGATCGGTGCTGCGCTGCTACTGTTACTATAGCCTTTTCCTGTGAACAGTCGAATTCGCGTGGAATTAGGTCTAGCACGTTCAGTATCGAGCAACAAACCCAGTGACGTACCACAATCAGACTCAGCAAAGCCAACGCGCTTGTTCTCCACATCAAAGATCACGTCAAAGCCAACCATGGTACTCGCGCCGAGAACTAGTTCGACAAAAAAATTATTAGTCGTTGTTGCAATTGTACACACAAGAAGGAGCCATAGCCTTACCGCCACCGCTGCGTTCCGAAAAGTGAAAATTGCCATAGTACGATCCGTCGTTGTCAGACGGTGTGAGATACTGTGAAGCGGGGACATCCAGCTGGATATCGTCGGTGCCATCCCCCTTCATTCCAGACAGTATAATGGAAATTGTTGGAAGGGCTGCTAACTCATCAACGGTAAGCTTCATCCTTTTCTCGTTGTACTCTCGACCCCCGGCTGCATTTTTGAACGCGTTCATGAATGTGCGTTGTCCTTTTGCGTCGAAGAACGTGTCGGTTGTACCGCTGTCCACAATTATGCCTCTGCCTGAATTGAGCGTTCCAGCGTCAATACCAAGCGACACTCCATTTAGCCGGATGTCCTTCACGTGGACGGGATAATACGCTGACTTGTCGTCGAGCAGTGGAGTGTAGCCGACATTGCTTGTGTGGTGGCTATAGTCCACTCCTCCAAAAACAAGTTCGCCTCCATCTCCCGCAAAGCATAATGTAAAGAGGTTCTGCGTGATACGACCAGCGGTTAGCATGTAGGACATGACTGTCGAGCGATGACGACCAAGACCCATGATACCGTTCTCCTTCTGAGTGATGAAGAGACCAGTCTCTTTAGTCTGGCAGCCCACTGGGAATCGAAACCCGAACGTCTTGAGCACTCCCTCCATCTCGTCACTTTTTGAAGAGAATCCTCCCACCCACACGAGCTCGTCCACCATCACGGCCTGCCACATGCTGCCCTCCATATAACTCTGTCCAAATCACAAAAATACCATAAGAACCAGCACAGAGACCATTAATTCAAGGAGAGCATGCATCAATACCTGGGAGATATAACAGCGGTCTTGTTCACACGACCGACAGGAATCAAAATCATGGCACGCCAGATACTTGGCCGTCGTCGACTTGGACACATCAAAAAGAGGATCTGTATGCGTCCCGCAGCCGTCACAAGTGCTGCACGGCAACGCTGTCAAGTGGCTGCCCGTGTCCACAATCACGGACGCTCGTTGCGCTGGGATTCCCAAGTAAATTTCAGCGTAGTGAGTGCTACAGTGCACACAAAAAACACACAAATCAGCTGCGTAGCCAATACTCTCGCAGCCTGCTCAAACTCACCCGTAGCCTACGCCCAGTGGAGCTTCACTCAGAGCCAACGTCCCCCGTGCAAAGTCTCCGTCCGCGTTCCCAGCCTCCTCCTGCGCTCGCCTCCGAGCTCGCTCCTGCTGCGTCGCCAGTCGATAGGACAGCTCTGCACTCGGCTGCTGCTGTTTGTGCAACTGGATTTTCAGGAAACTCTGCTCACCCGCAGCAAGACAAGGCGCGTGAGTGCACGCTACAGCTGTGAGGACGGCCAGAGACGCTCGCCACCGAGTGCCAGAAGCTGCGCTTCGAGACGTCATCGTCAATCCGCGAGTGAGGGCATTTTCGGCAGTTATAGCGGATCTATTTATAGCCAATGAAAAAGGGCTATTCTTTGCACTTCAACAACGGCAACTATAGACTGATGTCTGAGGTGATCATGCTCGCGTTTTCAATGAAAACTTTATTCTTTTTCGGCTGCTGGTCATGACTGGGGGTAGCTGCTTCTCTTTTTGAGACCTGACTCACATGGCTGCGTAGTCCGTCTCCAAGCCGCCACCGCCGAGGTCGGCGAACAGATTCTCCTCGCGCTGGCGAGCGAGAGACTTCTGTCTGAAAAGCACAGCTCCAACGACAATAGCCGCGAACACAGCGCAACCAATGATAATTCCTGCGACGGAGCCTGTGCTCAGAATTGCCCTGCCTCCGCTGGTCGTGGTGGTTTCAGTAACGGAGGTCCCGGAAGTATTGGCGGTGGTGTCGGGAGCGATGGTGTCCGACGTACCGACGTTGACATTTGTCGTGTCTCCCGAGGAAGTTCCTCCTGAAATCGTTGACCCACCGGTCGTAGTCGTTCCTCCGGCCGCAGTCGTTCCCCCCGTCGTAGTCCCTGTCGTTCCTGTAGAAGAGCCTGAATTCGTCGTCGCCGTGGTTGTTGCTGCCGGAGTCGGATCGGGTTTCGCTGCAGGAGTAGGTTCACCTGGCTGCGTTGGGGCTGGTGTGGAATCACCTGGCTTCATTGGGGTTGGTGTGGACTCACCTGGTTTTGTTGGGGCTGATGTGGGATCACCTGGCTGCGTTGGGGATGGTGTGGACTCACCTGGCTTCGTTGGGGCTGGTGTTGGTGCTCCCGACTCAGTCGCGCTCGTATAGCCTTCTGTTGTTGCATCGTTTGTCTCTGTGGCTTCATCTTCAGACGCTGCAGACTCTGGATTGCTGCTGTCATCTTCAGATGCTGCGGTGTGATATATGCTGGAGTCTTGAAACCCCTCGGATTCTTGATCGCAATCGTACCAGTCTCCGTCCTCGCCAGCAATTTTCGTACAGTATCGCCCGATTTTCTCCTCGTCTTCATCTTCCTTCTCATCGTAATTGACCGCTTCACCCTGATTGTTATCTCTGTTCATCGGAGGATGTGCCTCCACACTGGATTGAAGTCGTTTGCTCTCAAACTCTGGTGGTTTCGTGCTGGACGATCCTGGAGGCTCAGAAGCTTGGTTACTCCAAGGGACATCAGCATCAAGTACTACCACGCCACTCCTTTCGGGACCTGTCGTCGTAGTTCGAGTGGTTGCCGTCTCGCTGTGCGTAGGAATCACCGCTCGAAGTTGCATTCTCTTGCCTTCGTGATGTTTTGCATGGTCACCTGCGTAAACCTCAACGTCGGCGACAATATTGACTGCTGCTGAAGTCTCCACGAACTGCAGAGCCGCTGCCGCTGTCACCACCAAGCCAAGGTATCGCCTCATACCAAGACCTGCCAGTGGGCGAACAAATCTTCTTCCTGTTCCAAGTAGCGATGCGATTCCTCTTCTGCTGCTACGAGCACAAATGACATTAAGCAATGGCCCAAACCATATCTGCTCTGCAGCGACCCAAACCAACAGGCGACAAATCTTTGACGTGAAAGGTCAGGAGACTGCTCCAGTCGACCCTACATGAAGCAGCGATATCTATAACCACCGCCGCTGGCGGTTCTGCCCGAGCGGGGTCTCTCATTGTTCAGCCACTGCAGCTATTTGCCTTTTTGGTAGAGGTCAAATGCTGTTCATTCTACGAAGGTGTGGATGAACATCGGTCTGTAGACGAACTTCCTTGACACTTCAACATGCCACACTTCTTGGCGTCCCTCACGATGGCAACTCTAGGGATAAGCGAGGAAAGGTACTAGTAAATGCTGGTGCACGTTCTTGACAAATATTCAACGCTAATTAATGCACTGTCGGTTGATCGGGGCTTAAGTCCACGATTCCTACATCGTCTAGCAGGCGCCCAGCAGGCATCATTGATGTCGTCTCTGGCATGTTTATTTACTGGGCATTCGTGAAATAGAGGTTCCGGCCTGTGCTACTCAAAGCCGCTCCAACGTGCGGTTATCCACTTTCGACTCCTCTTGCAGTGATTTACGGTCGAAGACCTCGTCCTCTTCGTCACTGCTGCTTTGGTCATGGTTATCGTCGTCATCATCCTCGTCTGCGTCAAGGCGCTGGTGCTTCGCAGAGCCCTTCTTGTCATTACGAACCATCCCGAATTCTTCCTCATCGTCGTCATCCTCATCCTCCTCGCTGCCTTTAACGCGGCTCCATAGCTGTTCCTTGCCGGTCTTTTGTCTCCGCCGGCTGACCGAGATCAGCATCATCAGTAGAAAACCAACCACTAGAACTGCACCAACAATCGTGAGCACCATCGGGTGAGCGCCACCTGACGATTTCGCCTTCGGGTCTGCGCCATCACGTGACGACGACGACTGCGTCTTTGTCGTAGCTTCTTCCGATAGCGGCTGAGTATTCATATCCATCGTACTAGAAGCAAGGTCCAGAGTGGAGATATTAGCTACCGTCGCTGCCGGTGTCGATACAGTCGTAGCAATTGGTTCTGAGGTAGCTACGACTGACGTGGGCTCAGGGGTTGACTCTTCCGTTGCAGCAGGCGTTGATGCAGCTGTAGCAGTTGGTTCCGAAGTAGCTGCAGCGGAAGTGGGCTCCGGGGACGATTCTACCGTCGCTGCCGTAGCTGAAGGGACTGCTGCAGCATTGGTAGCTGTTGGGACGAGGTTGTTCTCTTTACCCTCGGTGCTACTCGATGAATCGTTGCTGATGGATGTTGTCGAGGAGTTGGTTTGGTAGGCACAGTTTGCATCCACAAAACCCACTCGCTGGTTGCCAAGGTCGAAGATCACGTCACGATTCATCATGAGATTGGCGCCAATGACACCACCAGAGTTCTCTGAGAGGTAAATACTTCCGCAGAAGGCACCGTTCGAGTTGAGGAGGTACTGCTCGGGCGGCACATCAAGAACCACTTCAGCGTTCTCATCTCCATACGCTTCCATCACAAGCTGGATCGTGGGTAGCGACGCCAGATCTTCGTTTGTGAAGCCATGGCATGATGTGCCCACCTGGTAATCACGGCCCGCGACTTCCTTAAACATCTGCAGAAACTCGGTCTTCAAAGCGCGGGGGAGGTACGAATCGGTTGTTCCGCTGTCCACAATATAGTGACCTCGCGTGTATGCCTCCTCCTTGGCGTTAATGGACTTGCCACCGATGCGAATGTCCTTCATGTGAACGTTATAGAAATGGCTGTAGCGGACATCAGAGCATGGTACGAGTCAACCATTAGTAAAAACCAAATTCCACAACTGAGCAAACAAACCATTTTTACCTGGCAGATCGGTCGGAGATTACTTTCGCGTAGGAAATTTCGCCTCGGTGTGCATTTGTGTTCGATTGTCCAACCGACATGGTGCCGCCTTGTTCAGTGAAGCAGAGTGAAAACAGGTTGCTGGGAATTTTGTTCTCGCGGTGGAGTTTCGCAACAATGTGGTTATCCGCGTTGGATAATCCCATGATGCCATCCGCCACCTGTGTGACGAATAATCCCGTTTCCGAGCTCTGGCATCCAAACTGGAAGTGCGTGCCGTATCGGTTGCGCATCTCCTCATCCTGGAAGCTCTCTTCTCCTCCCAAGTACACGACATCCTCGACCACGGAGGCCTTCCAGCTGCTGCCCTCCATGTACGACTGAGAGATGCCACACGTGTCCGACGTCTCCTTGCACTCCTTACACTGAAAGAACGACTGTTGAGAGCACGTCACATGCACCAACGTGGACGAGTTGTCAGCCACGAAAGGCTGGTCCGTGTGGCTGCCACATCCGTCACACCCCGAGCACGGGAAGGCCATGAGTCCACTGCCCGTGTCCGCGATCACCGACGCTCGCTGCGGCGGCGTGCCAGCATAGACCCACGTGTAGTGCGTTCTGCATCAATCACACGACCTCATTAGACTCCCCACCTATCCCCAAACACTGTAGCAACGCTGCACAGAGCAGATGCAACGTACCCGAGTCCCAAATGCAGCGGCACGAGCTCCGGCGCGTCTTCTTCGATATTCAGGCGCCTCGCGTATCTCTCGGGGTGAATCTCGTGCTGGGGCAGGCGGTGCAGCTCCATCGTCATCCCAGTCGCTTGTGCAGCCTCCGCTAGCGCTGCGAGCGTCGAACTGCCCGCCAAAAGCGCCGGGAATCCAGCGTACACGTGCACCATCCTGAGTCTCTCGAGTGTTGAGCCTTCTGACGTCAATTCTGCGTCGTAGGCGGTGGTAAGAAGCTGGGAAGGACCCTATTGAACTCCGCTACGTGGTGGATGCGTGCTGCTAACCACACAGTGCGAGGAAGAGGGTCGTCGGATGGGAGAGCGAACGCACGTGGCAGTTTCCTCCTCAACGTCTTGTGCTCCCCTATTTTCGCTGAAACGACGACCCAAATGGAAATGCGAATTGTGCCCAAATCGTACTTTGTGTAGCTTTTAGTCTTAGTTTGGGTCCTGCAGCACCGCACGAAAGAGCCGGAAAAAGTATCTTTGGCTTTCAGTCCGTGAGCCCCATTTCGTGTCGCAGTAGCGTCGACCACGCGCTGGTGCCGCGGCGTTGGCGTTGGCTGGGAGAGCGCAGCTCATTGCCGTCATCGGAAATTTTCTTGGCGTTTGGCTGCACCGAGAATGCCCGCAACGTGGCTGTAGAGTCGGCCATTCGACTTGCCAGACCCACCAGGGGAATGCCAAAGCGAGAGTGAGGAGACCCAGAACCGCGGGGTGATACAGCAGCGCTGGGAGCCTTCTTGGCGCTGTTCTGGGCCAGAATATCGTGACGGATCTCGTCAAGGAGCTGCTGGCATTTCGGAGACACGACGCGCCGGGACGCCATAAAGGCACAGGTGTTGGACTCCGTAGCTTTCATGCTGAGCAAACGCTTGCGGAGGTCATTCTCACCATGTCGGCGATGCTGCGCCAGCAGGGCGGCAGCTTTCAATTCCACTTGTGAACCATCGGGGTGGCCTCCCTGGTTGCTGTTGCTTGAGATGTCGCCTTCGCCCGTTGCAGGGTCAGCATCTCCCGACGGCAATGAAAGGCGGTAGTGTGGAGTGGCTAGCTGCTCTGCAGACATCACGCGAAGTTCACCTGCAAGCTGTAGATCTGCTTTAACTTGTTCAGCACTGTTATTCGACCCGTGCGCAAATGGAGGGAAGTCGCGCTGTTCCGCACGAAGTAGCTTGTGTTGGCTCCAAGCAGAGAGGAACTCCACAGCTGGCAGCAACGTTCGGTGATCCTCCAGGCTTTCGTCCACCCAGTCGATTTGTTGTAATTGTCGCTCAAACTCGAGTGCTTCGCCGGACAGCACGTGCATTTTCACAGATGCAGCTTCATCCAGATTGCGGAGAGCATGTTCGCACTGCTCCTTGATAGCAGCTGCGACCTGCGCCTTGTTGTCTTGCACGGCCCGCTGAACCCTGGTCAGAAACTGTAGCTTGTTCTCGATCACAGTCTTGCGGGATGTGATCAGTGGGTCAGGACGCAACGACTCCCGTAGACAGCTCTCGTACGCATCTGCAACAGTGAGCAGGCGATGTGAACCTTTCTCCCCAATCGAGTGGTCTCCAATCATTTTGCAGCTCACGCACACAGGTACCTGGCACACGGGGCAATAAAACTCCACTTTCTTGCCACGGTGACTGCGGCACGTTGGCGTCTGTGTATCGTCAGTCAGAAGACCTTCTTCCATTTGCTTTGCAACGATTTCGTTGATTTGAGCTTCCGTCGGCCCTGTGCTGCTTGGCGACAAGCACTGGTTCAAGAGAATTTCCACGCCTACGTCCGCAATGGCAGCAGCAAGAGATGGCGTTGAACTCCGACGTCTGCCGCGTCTAACACCTCCGCTCGCTAATGCCTTTGATTTACTACGCAGGGGCGTACGCTTGTGTCGACGCACCAACTTGTTTGCCAAGTGGACTTCTTGGTCGCAATGAGCACAAATCTGTGCCTCGCAATTACGGCAGACAACAACAGCGGGGTGCTGCTCGCATAGTGCACATGGCCCCACTGCAGGGCCATGCGTATCCGCCGCGGAGAAGGTGAATCGCACGAGGTACTGGGGCAAGACCTGGAGTGTGTTGTTCAGGATGTACTCGTGATAGTAACCACGATCCAGCAGTGCAGACTGAAGATTATGCTCCTGTTCCTGTTCATTCGAGCCGGCATCTTCATCACGGTGCAAGTAGTAGCTGTGGTAACCAGGTGGAAGGCGTGCTTTGGCCTCGTCCTCGTCACGAATAACTAGAGATCGACCAACCGCAATCTTGCAGAGCACGAGCTGCCGCGTGCTTGACGTCTTCTTAGCCTCCGCTGGGGGCTCAGGAGGAGGTGGAGCACTGAGCTGAAGGTTTCCTGTAGTGAACTTCATTCCCGTTTGGTTGGCATCAAGCGATGTAAAGCCGTAGCTGTGGACGTCACCCATGTCAGCGCCAAGGTCGTTTACGGCGACCCAGGACTCGAGCTCTAGCAACCCTGCCGTGTGTTGCTCATACTGCGCCACTAGAGACGGGTTGCGCATATCCCAAATGACAACGCCTTCGTGCACACGATACCCCGGCAACGAACACTGCAGCAAGTACCTCACGCGTGCGAATTCCTTGGAAGACTGGCTCATGGGCGTCACACTTGCCACTGCACCCGCAGCAGGAATGGTTGTCTGTCCGACTTCGTCTTCTTCTTCGTCGTCCGCTAAAACTTCGGGATATGACCCAGCTTCGGTGCCCCCTTCAGAGTGCTCGCCTGACGGTGCTGCTGACAGTGAGTCAACGTCGTCGAGACCCCCATCTTTTTGAGCCCCCTTCGCTGGACGCTCGGGTGATGCAGGCCGAGCAGCCTCGCCTGGTTCATTCGGGGAATGTGACGACAGGAACAGCCGCAGACGCGCAAGCGAGGCACTCGCCTTCGCCTCGTTCACTACCATTGGTATCAGAGTTCAGCCAAGGAGACTCGAGCTTATTCCTGTCGGTGCGTTTTAGATGCCGTGGGAAGTCGTTTCGAGTCCAAGTGGCGTCCTTTCGAGCCAGGAAAACAATTTCGGATCGAACTCATGGCAAGCGTGCCGATGGTACCCTTCACTTGCACTTTGCTCGTGCGGCACAATCGTCGTCATCCCCGACAAAGCAACAATGCTACGACATCGGCAACTTTGCTTCAACATCGAACTTCAACTTGTATCGACCAAGCACCACAGCTTCGCGGACAGACCAAAAGAAGGAGCATTTTCGCTGTTGGGCACGTGGGCCGTCCTTCCTAGTGAGCTAACGCACTCTCAGATCGACTGCACTACGCTCCTACTTGCGTTTTAAAGCGAGCGCAGCTGCAGCATCACTAAGCAATGCAAGTACTTCAGACCAATCCATGTGACGCGATGGTCATGATTGCTGCAGCGGGCAAAGGCCACCAATTCTAATCCAAACACTCACGTCGTAGCAACGATTCCGTGCAGCACAAGACTGCAATTGCTATACAGTGTATTAGCCTTGGCGGCAAGAGCAGCAACTCAAATCCTGAGCGCGCCAATGGGACACCCCGTTCCCGCCATCTCCAGCCGTCCAACCAATTTGGGAAGGGCCGTTCTCTCGCGCGGGCGAGCGGGTTTTACGCTCGCGGCCCGTTTGGCATACAAAGCCAAGTCAAAATACGAAAATGGGCCGCCGTTTCAGAACCCGCGAGTCAAAAAGGCGGCAGCGTCCGTCATTCGGCCATTCGCTGCCAGCAGTGGAAGTGTATTGTCTCCTCTCGCTCTTGCACCATGAAGTACCTGGCAGTGACCGGCGGCACCGTGAGCGGCCTGGGTAAGGGCATCACCATCAGCAGCATCGGCGTCGTGCTCAAGTCGCTGGGGCTGCGCGTCACGTCCATCAAGATCGACCCGTACCTCAACTGCGACGCCGGCACCATGTCCCCGTTCGAGCATGGCGAGGTGTTTGTGCTCAACGACGGCGGCGAGGGCGACCTAGACCTGGGCAACTACGAGCGCTTCCTGGGCATCACGCTCACGCGCGACCACAACATCACCACGGGCAAGGTCTACACGCACGTGCTCGAGAAGGAGCGGCGCGGCGACTACCTGGGCAAGACGGTGCAGGTGGTGCCCCACGTGACGGACGCCATCCAGGACTGGATCGAGCGCGTGGCCCAGATCGGCGTGGACGGCAA
>JAHWLE010000945.1:4695-15664 GCA_024679135.1 Phytophthora foliorum
ACTTTTAATCGAAATGGAGTAAGTACCGCTGGAGTCGGGAGATATAGTGAAAAAGAGTTGCAAAATTCCGAAACGCTGAAGATAGCCAAATAAATCATGTCGCGCTCTCATACGACTAAGTTTGGATCCGTAGTAAGCACCCTCGCTTGTATTTAGTCTCTTTCTAAGGTCGATAATCTCGCGTACCGACTCAGGAACAGGTTCCGGCTGGAGACCATGAGAATTTGCGTACGTGACATGGTTGTAGTACCTAACAGATTCAAGAATTTTTTCACGTGAAATGTTTCCGGCGATGAGAGCAGTTATCGACACTTTCATCCGTACGTATAGTGATCTTCTTGCATTCCATATAACAAGAAAGTCAAAAGCCAGTAGAAGAAAGGCATAATGCCGTTCAAACCGATTGCCAGCAAGTGATAAACATCGATGAACCCACTTTCTCAGGGATATTTTGCGAGACCGATGTTCGTTTGGGCCGCCACATCCACCAGGAAAAAGAACAGGAAACATTTGAAGCACGGCCTCCCAGGTTTTTATTTGCACGTAGTCATTCGACTTCCGTACCAACACATCAGTACTTGTATCTTTTTGCTGCAGTAGTATTTTCGAACTTGGTATTAATGTTTGCTCCAGTGTCTCGCTGTTCCCGTCCTCTACGGTTGATCCAAACGTGCTGTAGGTGCTATCATCTCGAAGAGCCCGCTCAAGAGCATTGCCCTGAATGGGCGCCTCGAAAGCTGAGGTTCGGTCGACAACGACTGATGTCTTCGATGCTGATACAAACGCAGTGTCATCCAAGTCAATACGATCAGTCTCCTGCTTGTAGAGCTCGTTATTTTCAACCAAAAATCGCAGTGCTTGTTTGCACAAAGGGACGTTTAATTCGTATCGTTTCTTGCAGGCGGCTTGCTGGGTTGAGGTCATCGCTCCCACCATCGTAACACGAACTTTGTCATTTAGAGGTCGGGGCAGCATACCTAGGACAGGACCCGCCGTATTTTTCACGATATAGTGGTGCGATCTCACAACTTTGCAGTGCCCACCTGTTAGTGTTGACAGGGCCACGCAAGGTGAAGCAAGAGCAATGCACTGCTCGTCGGTGCGGCTCAAAGAATCTTGATGCGTCGGCAACCATCCAATGTAGTTGCCATTTGCGATGGCCATGACCGGGGGATTGGCTGTTTTTCCAGCTTCCAAGTCCTGCTGACATGACACGCAAAGGGTGACATGTACTTCACCTTGAGAGTTTTTTGTAAATGCTATTAACACAAAACATTTGCGTTCGGTGAGAATGGAGTAGATCGAAAAATGGAGTTGGCACTCGCACCTGGAGGATAAAGCAGTAATCTCTTCAGTTCATTAAGCACGCCGATGGCATCATATTCATCCAAAATAGATTGGGGAATGCTTGCGTTAGCTGGTATACCCAAGCGTTCCTGCATTCGCTGGTAGGAATACTTGTTAGTCGGATTATAAAAACGTGTTCAGTGTAACCTTGAGTTTCACGTACCTGTATAAGATCAGCTGAAAGTATTCTCTTATTGATATGCCCGGGCTCATTAAGGGTCTCGCAGACTCCGCACGCAACATCTTCGACATGGAATGAATCCATTTTGGCTACCGCTGCTTTCTCGATTTCATCGAGTGTCTCTTTTGATGGGGGAACAAAATTATATTCGAAGTCGATAGCCGCTAATTCTTGGGGAGTGTATACTGTATCTGATTCGGCCTGCTGAATCACGCGAGAACGGCAACATCGTCCTCGTTCTGCGTCGGTGTATGGAGCCTCTCTAGAAGATGTTTGTGCGCCTTGGGAATCATTCGACGTCCTTGCCATTGTAGTTACCGACCATTTCGCCCCCTGTCGACGGAAAAGCAAACGAGGTAGCTTGCGCAGTGGCTCATCGGTGCTATTCTGTCGGTCTTGGTTCGGGTTAACGTGGTGAGTTGAGCGCCTGCCTTCTTCAGAGTGCCTTGCTGGTGGTTGGTAGTGCAGTGCTCGTAGCTCAGCCAGGACGACCCGACGAACGGCATCTTCATCCAGATGGCTGCAATTTCCGCTCATCGCTGCAAGGATTTTTTTTTATCTTTGGCGTCGCCAGTGTCATACCGAAAGTGGAAGAGCTAGAGAGATACAAGACCAAGCTTCGTCACCCAGCACGACAAGCGGCGTATCCATAGTGTCGTAGCTGCTTCGAAGGTGTAACAGCATCCAACTAGCGAAGCATCCCGCCATTGACCCCAACAGCGTCCTCGCTGCAAAATGCATATTTACAAAGTCGTATGGCAGCTGTGTCTCTTCAGGATTCTCTATAAGCGTTATTGCGATCTTTCAGCGTGTAATCGACTTTTTGATGTTGTTGAAATTCATGAGGTTAAAATGCACGTGCACACCCTACATACAACTCAATTGCAGTAACTTTCTTGCTTGATGCGTTGATTGCTTCGTAGGCTCTCTCAATACGCAAGTGTTTTGCTTCATTTCTGATCATGCATCGTCATACTTTGCTTCATGTGCAGTGACCTTCGTCAGCCTCTAATGAACGCTATACAATCCCGCTCACGGCTCTTGCTTCTTGTTGGCACCAGCCTTCGCTGCACGGCCTCTCTTCTTCGGCGACGGGTTCAGATCACTGTCGTGGTTGAGCGGCACCTCATCATTTACAAAACCACCGCGCCGGGGCTGTTGGGCCGTCACCTCTTTCGCAGCCGACTGAAGTTCATCAAGATCGCGGGTTTCGGAGGCACTTGAAAGCAAAGGTGTTGGCCCGAAATCGCTCTGCAGTTGCGAACTGCCTTGGGGTAGTGCGTAGAACAGGCGAAGCGCATGGACTTTGGCGAAGCAGTACACACGACCGACCGTGAACTCCCAGGATTCATGGACAGTTCGCTTCTTCGGCTTCCAGAGTGTAAGGGAAAATATGAACTTATTGCGGCACTGGACATCCAGTTTGTCGAGCAGCTGTAACACCTCCCCAACACGACTTGCATAGTCGTAGTCGATCAGCTCGATGCGGACGTGCTTGACAGAGTTAACAACTGAGACCACACACATTTCAAGGGTGATGTTCGTCTCAGAGCTCGGATTGTCGTCGGAAACAAAACGGCGGACTTCATCCACCGAGCGGAACGGAGACCGACGGTGCTCCTCTTCTTGGTCAGTAATCTCGGCTTCCAGCGCGTGCATCAGGCCCATGGCGGGCATCTTGCAAATTGAAATGTGGCGAAGCAGGACCCAAACCAGCCAGCAACCAGCGTGGCCAGTCGCCGCAACCTGCTGATGTGCGAAGGTTGAAGTTGCCATCGGACACAGCGGAGGATGGTCGCCATATCCTTCACAGCATACGCTACTGTCTTCGAATTCCCATGGCTTCGCTAGAGGCTCCATCTCCACAGATATTTCGGCAGCACACTGCCTGTGTGATCCAAAGCTTGAAACATATCCATGGCTGGCTGCACGTCACCGATGCGATCCACCTGGAAGATATTCATGGCTGGACGCTCGCTGCCAGGGCAATCTGAAGCTTAGATGGAAATCCAGGCATGCCGTACGTCACCACTGCGATCTAAACCTTGGAGTATATCCCAACGCTGCGGAGGCCGCACGCCACCAACGGAACCCGAAGCTTAGAAGATATCCATGACTGGCCGCACGACGCCAGTGTGGCTCAAATATTGGAAGATACCCAGACCGCAACTCTGGTCTCAGCAGCTCGATGATAAGCAAAGGCGAGGCTTTTGCGAAGCAGTGCCTTGTGTTCTTTGTCACCGCTAGGAAGTCCAGATAAGCAGGTAAATCGACTGTACATCCGGAAGCCGATGCGTCTCCCGTGGCCTACAGTTGTTGGCTCCACAAGGGACTATGCTGTTGTGGAAATGTGGCTTTCACGTGTCGCCTGCATGCACTCGAACTTTTTTAACGGGAAACTCTCGAAGACACCTCGCTTCTGCTATCCGCGCTACAAATAATGTAAATGCTCCAAGCTGTGTGTAGGCAGCGGCGGATCGTGCTGCGTGAACTTCAGGACCAACACACTGTGTGACGACGATAACTGCGAGAACGGCATTGGGTGCGGCAACCGCTTCATCGAGATGTATCCGCTGGTGTTAATCGACTCTGCGTGCGGGATTGGTGTTGCTTCCACACGACGCATTCCGAAGAACACTTTTGTAGCGGAATATGTCGGCGAGCTCGTCGACGAAGAAGAGAAGGAGCGCAGACACTACCCCGACTACACCATTCAAATCCGTCATCCGACCGTCGATGGTCGCAAGATTTTCATTGATGCCACTAAGTGCGGCAACATGAATCGCTTCGTGAATCACTCGTGCTGTCCTAATGCAGCATTCTTTGAATACCGCAGCGACACTACTACTCGAATTGGTATCTTCACTTTGCGCGATCTCGAACCTCTGCAGGAGGTGAGTGTCAGCTACCTCCCCGTCGCTGAGAACGGCAAACTATGGTTTCGTTGTCGCTGCGGGTGGCCCACCTGCGCCGGTCGACAGAACCAACAAGTCGGACACCACGTCCGCCAATTGAAGCGCAGTCACGACGTCGCTCTAGTGAGCACGGCGAGCACGGAAGGAAGGGTGGCTCGGAAAGAGACCCCAGGTAGCAGGATGTGGCGCATCGCCACTACTTCCGTCAGACAGAGCTCACGAGCTACTTTATCGGTCGGAAAGAGGCTGCAAACGGATTCCCACAGTAAGGAGAGTTGGTTATTGGACCAGTTAATCGACGATAACGAATGGTAAAACGTTGATAGCACACTCACCGTGTCGTGTTCGTGCAGAGTGCCCCTGGCATGCCACTACTCAGAGCATGCACGCGCTGGACTTGGCGAGATCTTTACTTAGCGGGCGGTCGGCATCTCACTGCTAGAAGTGTTTGTGTGTGTCACACAGTCAATCAACTTAGCTGGGAGATGACGATGATTGCTACTGCATTTTTTTAATTTCGGGTGGAAATATTTGGTTCAGCCTGCCAAGCACGAGGTTCTGCGCCACGTTTCCACCAATGGAGTGGCCACCTGAAAGCAACAGTTTTCTGCAACCATTCCTAACTTGGAGGACCTTCATTCTTTTCAGATATTTTGGATCTAGTTGAATTAAGCGGGAGCTGAGCTGGTCGAAGCGGCGCCCTCATACAAATGCCAAGAATAGAATGACTCCCGTTAAGTTGATCGGGAAAGATTGTAGGGAAATAACGTAGGGGGCGCCCATTGGGATGTTCCATGCAAAGAACCGGTGCATACAGATAGCAAGTGATGCTGGTGTATTGAATTGTTTAAAACAGCGGCTGAAACCTGAATTTGTAAAACGTGCTGTTATGCTCTTAGCTAGACGCTAAGAGAACTGGGTGCATGATCGGGATGAAAGCGCTAAGATCCTGTTGATCGAGAACGGGTGGGGTAATGACAACGATGCCGATCGTCTTGAATACTTGAAGAACTCTCTGCGCGAAGTGCACGAGATGGTGGAGAAGAACAAAGTCTCAATCATTGGCGTCATCGTAAGCTCTTGAGTTATCGCGCACACCAGAATTCCAACTTGCGCGTGTAGATCAGACTCACTGTATCAATGCCGGAAGAAAAGGCAAGTAGTGTGGTCGCATTGCGCAGCATTATCATGGACACCACCTGGTCGCTTGGTGTGGTGCTTGGTGTCGTGGTTGCTGGTTCGATAGCGACGATTGCAATCACGCGCCCATTAAGAATCGGGACTCGGACACCTCCTAATGAGCGAACCTCATTGCTGCTTTGACAAAGCACCGTGGTCAAAGAATGACATCTATTGAACAACTTTACAATCTTGCTCTACCAGTCTGAGCCCGAGCTCTCATACAGATCGCTGGTACCGAAAAACTCTTGGGCATCTAAAGTTTTGTCCGAGAATGTCAGCGGCTTCAGGTCTTCCATGCAGCTAGTGTCCACGTTCTTCAGTACGCCATTTTCCTTTACGAAGGATGTCAAAACCTGAACGCCGCAGGTTGGACCGCCGCCGATAACAGGCGTTGTGAATGTCGTGCAATGGCCTGCGTCTTCAAAGTTCACTAGCATGCGCTCTCCGCTCATCATTTCATACTCCAGCTCCCCATACATACGGCGGGTCTGCAGATCCATTCCGCCGGTCATTAGCAGTGCGGTGACATCTTGAGGCAGTTCGCCCGTCTTGTTCCAATACTCATCACGCTCGTACACGAGTGGGCGCGCCACAGGAAGGTGAATGAGATCCTGGCATGCGTTCTCACGGCTGCCGGTAAACAAGCAGTAGTATGGAAGCGACAGGTAGTTGTCGGACGCCATAGTGGAGTTCTCGTACCACTTGATGAGGGTTGCCTTGTCGGGAGTGGGGCTTTCCCACATCTCGGAAAACACAATGAGGTAATACAGCATGTCCGAGTCGTAGAGCAGCGTTTCTGGTTCCGAGTCACCAAATCCCCCATCGTCTTCAGAATAGCCGAGTCCTTCAGCAAAGTAGGCGAGTGCGTCGGAATCTTGCTGAGTGCAGCGCGACGCGCGATAGATCACTGCAGGGATTGCGAGCCGCATACGGTCCGACATGAGGTACTCACCAAAGGTTGAGCGTAGCAAGTAGGAGGGTTTCATACCGTTTGTTGACAGAGCGTCGGCGCAGGCGTTCGTGCCGCTCTTTCCACCATCCACCGCAGTGTCCAGCGTATCGTACAGCTCGTGGACGAACACTGAAAGGTCCGTTACACCCGGGAACTTGCTCTTACAAAACTCATCCGCCAAGCACGCGGCAAGGAACCGGTCCCCGACGATGCCAACATCGTGGTCCCAGTTCGAGAACGTCGACCGCTTCTCCACTGAATCACCACTCTCCGACACAATGCCATCCACCGAAAAACCACGCACACTCTGCGGGGAAAAGTGCACCAGTCTCTCCACGAGATACGTGCCGTAGCTCAGTCCGTAGACGTACACATCCTGGTCGCTGAGCTCATAGTCAATGATCGCCGCCAAGTCCTTGGCCGCACTAGTCACGGAAAACGCAGCCGTCTGGTTGTCCACCTGGAAACGGATGTCGTCCATGCACGCGGGCAGTTCGTCCAGCCGAATAGCTGAGCCTCCTGGACTCCCCAAGGCCCCCGCCTGTGCTGCCTGGCACTCGAGTCGTGCACTGCGTCCTGTTCCTCGGTGGTCCATCGTGTAGACACTGACCTCCCTGTCCAGCTGCAAGAACATGGAGTCCATGAGACCTTCCACGCCCGTTGACGAAGCTCCGGGGCCTCCCTGCAGCACCCACAGCGCCTTCCCTTTGCCCTCCGACGGAGTGCTCGTCGCCACCACGCGCTTGACGAACACGTCGACAGTGTTGTCGCTCTCACACACGCCCGAGTGGCACATGGGCACGCGGAACTCCGCGCACTCGTACTGCGGGGTGGATGGGGAGTGATTGTCCCCCTCTTTGCCGTGTTGGTGACGCGTCTTGTGCTGCTCCTGTTGCTTCCAGTCGTGGTGCTGTGCAAAGAGGCGGTCGAACGACTGCTGCAGGAAAGGCAGCGACGAGGACGGGGCTTGTGCCACGTCGGCGGTCGCTCTACGCGTAGTGGTAGAGCGGGTAGAAGCGCTCGAACCGCTGGACGTGTCCATGTAGTACGCGTCCGGGTGGCCCTTGTTGGTGCTGTCGGACTGCAGCGAGCTCTGCGTGCACGGGTACCAGCCATTAAGCTGCACGGGCGGCTCAGCAGCTGCAGTATCTAGGCAGAAAGCTGCAGTGGAGAGCAGGAGGGACGGCAGCAGCTTCATGGTCGGCGGAGCTGCTGGCGAAATGGCAAGTGAGACGATTAGCAGTGGTTTCAAAAGATCAGCGGCGGGTTTTGGGAAGTAACAGATCGGTTTTGACGGGGTACAATAAGATACGAAAGGTTTTCTAATGAAAAGATGGCTCGAATCATGTCGGACCACACCCTTTGCGAATACGAGATAGCAGGTTCTTTGAACCCATATATCAGAATCCAGTCGATTGGGTGGCACAAAATCGGTCCCACCTCTCATTTTGTGACTATATCCTAGTATCCATTGCATCAAAGACGATGGATGTGCCAACGTGGCATCCGGCCAACCAGAACTCGGATGCGCTGCGGCGGCTAGCGGCTAGCGGCGGTGCTGCACCCCAACGCACGGAGTTTAAGGTGGTGGGTACCTCCACAGAGGAGGAGCGGGAGCAGGTGGACAAGCAGGAGAACGTGGCGCTGGGCGGCGGTCGCGGGCTGCTGGACCCGTCGGACCGTTTGTACCTGCTGGAGCAGACGCGGCTGGAGCAGCGGGCCAAGAGCAGGGAGCAGATGGAGAGAGACGCCGGTAGGTTGGCTGGCTGACTGGAAGTTGGTATGGAGGATGCTGGACTCACGGGTGCTCGCAGCACTGCAGACGTTTCGCTCGAACGCCCTGAAGCTGCAGGCGCGCAAGACGTCGGTGCTCGACATTGCGGTGGCTGCAGTTACCGGTGGGAAGCCGTCGCGGCTTTCTCCTGAGAAGAAAGCGGTGGTGGTGATCAAGGCCAAGAAACGGCGCGCGGCGGCGGATAAGGAGGGCAAGGTGAAGAAGTCCAAGAAGGCTCCCAAGAAGAGCCAAACCACGGCTGGGAGTCCTGCTCGGGGTGGCGATCGGAATTCTGCGAAGTCATTGCTGATCGAGACGAAGGATGGCAGCAAGGAGACAAAAGCTGTGCCGTCCAAGACGGCAGCGACGGCGTTGCTGCTCCAGGACTATTCAAGCGACGAAGAGTAGCGACAGACCCGGATGAGCCTTCACTGCTCCATGTACCGGAGGAATACTGTGCAAACCATGTATTTTTAAGGGGCATCTGCGCGCAACAGCACGGCAGCGCAACTAATCAAGCAATCTACAGCAAATAGATCTCTCTCCTTCCCCACCTGGCGTGGGCCGCGTCTGTCTGTCTACCTATATCCTATCAACGTCGACAGTGTATGTCAAATGTCCTTACTCGTCGTCACTGTCGAAGGTGATCTTGGTCGCCTTCTTGTTGACGTCGATATTCTTGGCGAAAGCGCCGTACAGCTTGTGCTCTTTCTTCTTGACGTGCGTACCGAACTTGGTCAGGTCATTGGGTACCTCCTGGTTGCCTTCACGCAGCAGGTTCACAAGCTCGCCAGCGCGAGGCTTGTCATTGGCAGTGAAGAACGTATGGGCCGTACCCTTTTTGCCACCACGGCCCGTACGGCCGATACGGTGGACGTAGTCCTCGATCGTCAGAGGGAAAGAGTAGTTCATCACGTACTCAACGCCAGGAATGTCGAGACCACGAGCGGCAACATCCGTAGCGATGAGGAGCGGGACCTCACCCGATTTGAACTGCTCAACAGCCTCCGAGCGCTGCTGCTGGCTACGGTCGCCGTGGATGGCAATGCAGTTCCAGCCACGCTGGTGCAGCATGCGCTCAACGCGATCAGCCTCCTTCTTGTACAGCACGAACAGCAAGATTCGGTTCTTGCGGCTCGAGTGGTACTTCTGCAGGAGAGCGTGCGCGCGAGCGTCACGAGCGCGGTCGTCGATGACCTCGACAATCTGCGTAACGTTGTGGCTGGCAGCAAGCTCATCTGAACCGATGGTCACCTTCACCGGGTCGTTGAGGAACTCGTGGGCGAGCTTCTGGATCGACTGCGGCCACGTAGCGCTGAACATGGCAATCTGACGCTCCGGGTGCGTGCTGCCGATGATGGCGCGGATGTCCTTCTCAAAACCCTCGTCAAGCATACGGTCGGCCTCATCCAGCACCACGAATGTAACCTTGGACAGGTTACACGAGCGCTCCTCCACCAGGTCTTTCAGACGGCCGGGGGTGGCCACCACCACGTGCACGCCATCACGCAGAGCCTTCTTCTGCGTGTGCTTGGGCACACCGCCGTAAATGCAGATGCTCTTGAGTCCGCACTTCTTGCCAGCCTCCGAAATCACCGCCGAACTCTGCATCGCCAGTTCACGCGTCGGCGCCACCACCAGCATACGCGGGCCAGGGTGCTTGGGGGACACCTCAGGCTGAGCTGCAATGTGGATCATACCGGGGATGGAGAAGGCCAGCGTCTTGCCCGAGCCCGTCTCGGCAATGCCAATGATGTCACGTCCGGACGCGAGAATGGGCCAGCATTGGCTCTGGATGGGCGTGGGCTTGTCGAAACCATTGGTGCTCTTCATGAACTTGGCGTCGAACGTGACGTCGTCGAAGCTCAGCACGGGGCGGTAGAGGCAGTTGTTGCCGCTCAGGATCATCTGGTTGGTCTCATGGAAGGCCGTGACCTGCTCGTCGGTCATTGTGGCCGTGTCCTTGCCCTCCGTGTAGAAGGACTTCTCGAAGCTGCCGTCCTTGGCGGGCGGCTGCTGGTACGGGCCGCTGGAGAAGTCCGTGTTGGGCGCCTGGTCCTTGCCGCTCTTCTTGTGCTTCTTGTCTTTCTTGTGGTGCTTCTTGGGGCTCTCGGCCTCCTCCTCGCGCGCACGCTTGTGCTTCTTTTCCTTCTTCTCCTTCTTCTCGACCACCGGCTTCTCGGCCGCCTCCGCGGCCTTGCGCGCGGCCTTCTTGGCCTTCTTCTCAGCCCTGCGCTGCTGCTTGGCGTCACTCACGTCCGTCATCGTTCTAGGTGTCTCGATGTCGTTTCGAGTCTGAAGCAGGTCACACAGGAACCGCATCAAAGCACAGCCAGTGCTTCGTTCAGATGGCTATATTGTGTACACGTCACACCAATGTACCCATTTCAAAGTAAAACCTCCAAGGTTTTTTTTACCCTTTTCAAACTCCCCCGCATTACCATCACTCTATAAAGACCGCGCGGGAAACGCTTCCGCGCTCTCCGCAGTCCTCATGGCCGACGCCGACGACGCAGACGCGGCGTACGCGCTTCTCACGCCCGCTGTACGGCGGCGAGACACCATCACGCGCCAGCTGCAGCGCGAAATTCTGGGCGAATTGGCGGCCGACAGGGCCG